>CM077644.1:8135193-8139161 GCA_039707465.1 Rhabdophis nuchalis | reverse complement strand
TACCCCATAGACAGAGAGACTATCCTAGGCCGGCCAGACAGAAAAGATATGTTTTTAATTTTAGACGGAAGGAGCGGAAGTCCGTGGTCTTTCTAATGTTGGGGGGAAGGTCGTTCCAGAGGGCCGGGCCCGCCACAGAGAGAGCCCTTCCCCTGGGCGTCGCCCGCTGACAAAGTCTAGTGGACGGCACCCGGAGAAGTCCCTCTCTGTAGGAGCGAATCGGCCGTGAGGATGTATGAGGCAGGATCCGATCCCGCAGAAAGACTTGCTTTCTTTCTTTCCCTGCTTCTTTTCTTCTTTCCTTTCTTTCCTTCCCTCCTTCTTCTTTCCTACCTTCTTCTTTCCTTCCATTCCTCCTTTTTTCCTTTCTTTTATCCCTCCTTCCTTTCTTTCTTTTCCTTCCTTTCCTCCTTTTCCCTCTTTCCTACCTTCCTCCTTCCTACCTTCCTACCTTCCTTTTTTCTTTCCTTCTTTCCTACCTTCTTTCTTTCTTCCTTCCTTCTATCTTTTTCCTTTCTTCCCTTCCTTCTTTCCTTCCCTCCCTCCTTTTTGCTTCTTTCTTACCTTCTTCCTTCATATCTTCCTTCCTTTTTTCTTTTCTTTCTTTCTTTCCTACCTTCTCCCCTTCTTCTTTTCTTTCTTTCTTTCTTTCTTTGCTTCCTTCCACTTTCCCTCCCTCCTTCCTTCCTTGCTCCCTCCCTCCTTTCCTCCCTTCCTTCCTTCCTTTACTTCCTTTTTTCTTCTTCCTTTCTTCCCTCCTTTTTTCTTTTCTTCCTACTTTCTTTCTTTCCTTCCTTCATCACCCCCTCCCTTCTACCCTTCCCCCTCCTTCCCTCCCTCCCTCCCACCCACCACCCACCACCCCTCCCTTCTTTCTTTTCTTCCTTTCTTCTTTCCTTCCTTCCCTTTTTCTTTCTTTTTCTTCCTTCATTTCCCCTTTTTTCTTTCTTTCCCTCTTTCCTTCTTTCCTTTTCTTCTTTCTTCTGTTCTCCTGGTTCTTTCTTTCTTTTTGTTTCTTTGTTTCTTTCTTTGCTTTCTTTCTTTCTTTTCTTCTTTCTTTCCTTTCTTCTTTTTCTTTCTTTCCTTCTTTCTTTCCTTCTCTCTTTCTTTTTCCATCCTTTGCTTAAAAGCGTCCCATCTCTTTGAAAACATTAATTAATGTCTGTCTGAAAGCAAATATGATCTCTGGTGGGGTTTTTTTCCCCTTTCTTTTTGTGCAAAATGGAGTGGAAAGGAAAGTAGAGAAAGGCGGGAGGAGGGGAGGAAATCACGTCCAATATGACCAAAAACTCTTTTTTTCTGACTCATCCCCCACCAAAGCATTTGAAGGGTCTATCTCACATGGCACTCTCTCTCTCTCTCTCTCTCTCTCTCTCTCTCTCTCTCTCTCTTTCTTCTTCTTCTGAATATTCATGTAATTATCACGATACGGGGAAATCAAAGACATGTTTATGTAGTTTGCTCAAAAGCCTTTTCATACTGTCAATTTTCTGGGTGGAAGCAAAGATACAGTTTCCTTTGTTGCTTCAATTCTCTTGTTCTCTCTTTAGAATTCTTTTACGGGTTTGTCAGATCCTAAACGGCCTTGACAGATTTCAGAAATTAAGCAAAGTTGGGTCTAGGCAGAATCTGGAGCTTCGAAAATAAGGAGGAAGTATTCTTTCTTGTCTAAGAAATTATATAAAAAGGGAACATGGTTCAAGTGATTATTACCAGAGGGAATGTTGATCTTCTGGGAGGGGGGCAGAGTAAAAATCAAAACAGTAATTGAGGCGGAGGCTTTTATTAAAAAACATTCCCCCCAGTTGGGAGGTGAAGACGGGGGAACGGAGGGAGCGACGGCCCCGCCCGAGGACAGGGAACAGGAGTCAATTGCAAAAAGACTTAGATCGCAAAAAGGAGTTTATTTGAAATACTATTGTAATTGTTGCAGTGGTGGGTTTCTGCAGGCTCGCACCTACTCGCGAGAGCCGGTTGGTGAAATTTAGAGAACCGGTGAGAGGGGGTTCCACCGGCGTACCTGGAAGTAAATCTGGCCCACCGCTGCCAGTGACCCAACGGGAAGGAAAGGAAAGGGAAGGGAAGGGAAGGGAAGGAAAGGAAAGAAAAGAAAAGAAAGAAAGAAAGAAAGAAAGAAAAGAAAGAAAGAAAGAAAGAAAGAAGAAGAAAGAATGAAAGGAGAATTTTATCATCACAATTGAGGCCAAAATTTTGGTTGCTAAGCAAGAGCGTTGTTAAATGAGTTTCACCACATTTTAAACGATGGCCACTCCCACCCTGTCACTGACTGCCAAGCCACGCCCACAAAATAGGCCACACCTACAGAGTAGGTTCTAAAAAAAATTTGAAACCCACCACTGAATTGTTGATACAAGATAAAATGGCAGGGGAAAAAAAGATGATTGAATATACAGACTATACGTTTTATATGTTTATCCTTTATCTTTAAAATTGTAAACTTATGACGTTTTGGGAAAGCCACCACCAATGGCAGGGAAGCTACCAAAATGTTATCTTTCCCTACACCTTTTTCCCTTGTAAAATTTTTGAAAACCAATAAAATACTTTTTCAAAAAAAAAAAAGGAATAATAATAACATCTCAAAAGAAGTGGGGAAGTGCCCGGATGTTGTGGGGGCTCCATCACTGGAAGTTCTCAAGAACAGATCGGACAGCCAGTGCCCAGAAATAGCACAGATAGTCCTCCTCTTACAACAATTCAATTCAATTTCAATGTATTTGATTTGTAGACCGCACCCTCTCCCCAAAGGGACTCGGGGCGGTGCACAAGACTTTAAAAAACATATATAAATACAACAATGCAATATTTAAAATAGAATTAAATAATTTACCTGCGCCTAAAAAGTTTAAAATCTTAAAACCTTAAAAACCTTTAACACTAATAATAATAATAATAATAATAATAATTTTATTTCTAACCCGCTCTCTCTCCCGAAGGGACTCGAGGCGGGGCACAGGGAAATTAAAACAATAAAAACAACAAAATACAAAAAAAGAACAATAAATATAAGATAAAAACAAATTAAACAGTTAATCCTGCGCTAAAATCTCCCAATTAATTACTAAAAATTCACCCTAACCATAAAAGAGACTACCCTAGGCCGGCTAAGCGAAAAAGATGTGTTTTTAATTTTAATTTTAGGCGGAAGGAGCGGAGGTCCGTGGTTGTTCTAATGTCGGGGGAAGGTCGTTCCAGAAGGCTGGGCCCGCCACAGAGAAGGCCCTTCCCCTGGGCGTCGCCCGCTGACAGAGTCTAGTGGACGGCACCCGGAGAAGTCCCTCTCTATGGGAGCGGATCGGCCGTGAGAATGTATGGGGCAGGATCCGATCCCGCAAATAGCTAGGTCCCGAGCCATGGAGCGCTTTAAAGATGACAACTAACACCTTGAAGCGCACCCGAAAGACGACAGGCAGCCAATGCAGCTCGCGCAAGAGCGGTGTTACATGGGTAAACCTTGAGGTTCCCATTATTGCTCGCGCGGCTGCATTCTGGACCAGCTGAAGTCTCTGGGTGCACCTCAAGGGGAGCCCCATGTAGAGAGAGTTGCAATAGTCCAGTCGGGATGTCACGAGAGCATGAGTGACTGTGCAAAGGGCATCCCGATCCAATAGGGGGCGCAACTGGCGTACCAGGCGAACCTGGTAAAACGCCCTCCTGGCCTAATTTCCAGCAATCCCTATTAAAACAATTTAGATGTATATTACAGCCTAGGAAGGATAGATTAGGCCAGGCCGGCCAGATGAAAGAAGTAAGTTTTTAGCTTTTGGCGGAAGGAGCGGAGGTCTGTGGTTGTTCTCAGTTCGGGGGGGTAGGTCGTTCCAGAGGGTCAGGCCCACCACAGAGAAGGCCCTTCCCCTGGGTGTCGCCCGCTGGCACTGCCTAGTGGACGGCACCCGGAGAAGTCCCTCTCTGTGGGAGCGATCGTTTAATGACCGAAGTTACCATAG
>CM077644.1:8117693-8132693 GCA_039707465.1 Rhabdophis nuchalis | reverse complement strand
TTTTAGATGGATGGATGGATGGATGAATGGATGGATAGGCAGGCAGGCAGCAGGCAATTCTATGCTGCCCATCTCATTTTCAAGCAATTCTGGGAGGCTTACAAACATTATACAGGTAATCCACAGCTTGGGGCCGCCATCTGGATTTTTTGACCTCTCCTCCCTGCAATACGTCTGAAGATAGCCTTGCTTGCCCCCTCCGATGTTGTCCAGGTCCCTAGTGTAGATGTTCAAGTGCCCTGCACCATTTAACAAATCCCTGCCCCCAAAGCCACTGCCCGCTTTGCCTTGGCCTGTGGCCGAAGCCTCTGTGCCAGGCGAATGTCTTGGAGGCGCCATAAAGAAAGATGCGGGAGAAGGAACTGCTCAGGGGAGGTTGATGAATCAATCCGGAGTCAGCTGAAGCCCTCCTTATCTGGTGCCACAGACCTGGGTACTTCATGTGGCTGGAATCGTGTCGAATGATGATGCCGCCAACTGAGCTGCAATCCCCCGAAATGATCCTGCTGTTTCCTCCTCTGGTTCCAAGCATTGTCTTCTTCTCCTTCTCCTCAATTGGCTGAGCAGGCAGAGACCTCTGGTTTTGGCAGGTAAATGTTGGACAGAATGGGTGGCTGGGGTTTGCCCAAGAAGCTGAAGCTACTGATCGGAATTAATTTGTTTCCCGACCTTTGAGAATGTAGAACCATAAGCTATTAACCTTCTTTAAATCTCTTCTAATGGGTTCCTTCCTTCGTCTCTCTCTCTCCCTCTCCCTCCCTCCCCCCCCTCTCCCCCTTCCTCCCCCCCCTCTCTCTCCTCTCTTCTCTCTCTCTCCCTCTCTTCCTCTCTCTCTCCCTCTCTCTCCCCTCTCTCCCTCGCTGTCTCCCCCTCCCTCCCTCTCTCTCCTCCTCCCTCTCTCTCCTCCCTCCTCCCCTCCCTCCCCCTCCCTCCCTCCCTTCTCTCTCTCCCACCCTCTCCCCTCCCTCTCCCTCCCTCCCTCTCCCTTCCTCCCTCTCTCTCTCTCTCCCTTCTTTCTCTCTCTCTCTCTCTTCTTCTCTCTCTCCCCCCTCTCTCTCCCTTCCTCCCTCTCTCTCTCTCCCTCTCTTCTCTCTCTCTCCCTCTCTCTCTCTCCCCCCTCTCTCTCCCTCTCTCCCTCGCTGTCTCCCCTCCCTCACTCTCTCTCCCCCTCCCTCTCTCTCTCCCCTCCCCTCTCTCCCTCCCCCTCCCTCCTCCTCCTCCCTCCCTCCTCCCTCCTCTCTTCCCTCCCTCCCTCCTCTCTTCCCCTCCCTCCCTCCCTCCCTCCTCTCCCCTCCCTCCCCTCCCCCTCCCTCCTCCCCTTCTCTCTCTCCCTCCCTCTCCCTCCCTTTCCCTCCCCCCTCTCTTCCTCCCTCTCTCTCTCCCCCTCCCTCCTTCTCTCTCCCTCCCTTTCCCTTCCCCTCCCTTCTTCCCTCCCCCTCCCTCCCCCTCCCCTCCCTCCCTCCCTTCTCTCTCTCTCTCTCCCTCCCTCTCTCTAAGTACCTTGCTCAATAGCAGTAACTATGAAAGAGTCCTAGTGGACAACCATTGAAATAGGAGCCAGCCGTGGGCAGCAGCTGCCAAAAAAGCCAACATAGTTCTAGGCTGCATCAACAGAGGGATAGAATCGAGATCACGTGAAGTGTTAATACTACTTTACAAGGCGTTGGTAAGGCCACACGTGGAATAAGGCGTTCAGTTTTGGTTGCCACAATGTGGAAAAGATGTGGAGATGCTAGAAAGAGATATACAGTATCGTACAATTCCTCCTCCAGCCCCATTTCTATTGCTATTTTTATTTGTTTTGAACAAATAGCGTCCTTCAAGTGTTCTCTTGCAATCATTGTGGCTATTTTATCAGGCCTCTGTTATATCCATTAACTCGCGTTGCCCTTCTGTGCTAACAGCGGAATTTCATTGCATGCATGTCCCATAGCTTGAACAGTGGTGTTTAGACAATGAGGGCCATGAACTATATGAATCAATGTTCTTTTTATATATATATATGCTGGAAGTCCTTCCATTTTCTCTAAAATAGAAAACGCCCTTGCTCGCCAGCAGAAGAGGACTTTAGGGCTGAAATTCAGCATGTTCGTCATAAAATGTTCCCTAGGTAAAAAAAATTAACCCCGTCCCTCTTCAATCCTTGGGTTAGGGCTGCTTCTCAATTATTTTCTGTCATGCCCCCCTAGGAAGAAGAAAACATTCGCGCCCCCGCGCGACTGTAAATAGTATCATCCGGGTCTAAAAGTCACACGGGCGGGTTTGGCTAATCAGGATAGAGCATCATGTCTATCCAATCGGGTCTGTTCTCCTCGAAAGGGAGGAGCATGCGCAGTCAAACGCGCCCCCCTTTACGGCGCGCCCCACTATTTGAGAAGCACTGGGTTAGGGTTACGGTTAAAGGTAAAGGTACATATGTGCTGGTCGTTCCCGACTCTAGGGGGCAGTGCTCATCTCCGTTTCGAAGCTGAAGAGCCAGTACTGTCCGAAGACTGTCTCCGTGGTCATGTGGCTGGTATGACTCAATGCCAAAGCATGCCTATGTGCCCACATCCATAATGCAATGAGCAATACAATACAATAGCAGAGTTGGAAGGGACCTTGGAGGTGGTGGGGAGGCAGTTTTCACCCTCCCCAGGCTCCTAGAAAGCCTCTGGAGCCTGGGGAGGGCAGATAAAGCATGTCAAAAGCAGGGGGTCATGCACATAGTATTATGGGTGTGGCACACCCATGCACGACCCCCCTGTGCTCCCCCCGCTTTTGGCACGCGAGCCAAAAAAGGTCAGCCATCACTGCCCTAAATCATGTCTGGCCCTCCGCAAACCTATGCACTACACAGCACGCTACTGTGGGCAGCAGCTGCCAAAAAAGCCAACACAGTTCTACGCTGCATCAACAGAGGGATAGAATCAAGATCCCGTGAAGGGTTAATACCACTTTATAAGGCCACAGTTGGAATACGGCATCCAGTTTTGGTCACCACGATGTAGAAAAGATGTGGAGACTCTGGAAAGAGTGCAGAGAAGAGCAAGAAAGAGGATTAGGGGACTGGAGACTAAAACACATGAAGAACGGATGCAGGAACTGGGTATGTCTAGTTTAATGAAAAGAAGGACTAGGGGAGACTAGGTTTATTTATTTATTTATTTATTTATTTATTTATTTATTTATTTATTTATTTATTTATTTATTTATTTATTTATTTATTTATTTATTTATTTATTTATTTATTTATTTATTTATTTATTTATTTATTTATTTATTTATTTATGTAATTAGATTTCTAGACCGCCCCCTCTCCCCGAAGGGGACTCGAGGCGGTGTACAGGTAAAATTAAAACTATCAAAACCACAACAATACATATAAACTAAAAATTGAATTAAATAATCCCCTGTACAAATTTATAAAAATTAAAACTAGACCCATAAAACCGAATAAAATAATGTAAAATTACAGATTGAAGCGGGAAGCATAAAGTTAGGCCAGGCCGGCTAGATGAAACAAGTGGATTTTGAGTTTCTGGCGGAAGGAGCGGAGGTCCGTGGTCATTCTGATATCAGGGGTAAGGTCGTTCCAAAGGGTCGGGCCCATCACAGAGAAGGCCCTTCCCCTGGGCGTCACTCGCTGGCATTGCCTAGTGGACGGCACCCGGAGAAGTCCCTCTCTGTGAGAGCGAATCGGCCGGAGGGATGTATGGGGCAGGATACGATCCCGCAAATAACTAGGTCCTGTGCCATGGAGCGCTTTAAAGGTGATAACCAACACCTTGAAACGCACCCGAAAGGCCACAAGCAGCCAGTGCAGCCCGCGCAGGAGTGGTGTTATGTGGGAGTATCTAGTAACTCCCAGGACTGCCCGCGCGGCCGCATTTTGGACCAGCTGTAGCCTTCGGGTGCATCTCAAGGGGAGCCCCCATGTAGAGAGCGTTACAGTAGTCTAGACGGGACGTCACAAGCGCATGAGTAACTGTGCGAAGGGCGTCCCGGTACAATAGGGACGCAACTGGCGCACCAGGCGAACCTGGTGAAAGCCCCCCTAGCCACGGCTGTCACATGGTCATCCATTGACAGCCAGGCATCAAGGAGGACGCCCAAGTTGCGTGCCCGATCCACGGGGGCCAGATGTTTCGCCCCCAATGGCCAGTGATGGAATCAACTGGTTGAACCGGGGCGTTGGTAGCCACAGCCACTCAGTCTTGGACGGGTGAGCTTGAGTCTGTTATTTCCCATCCAGATCCGTACGGCTTCCAGACACCAGGACATCACTTCGATGGCATCGTTGGGGTGGTTTGATACCAGTCGTCCAATATCTCAGGGGTTGCCACAAAGAAGAGGGAGTCAATCTATTCTCCAAAGACACCTGAGGGCAGAACAAGAAGCAATGGGTGGAAACTAATCAAGGAGAGAAGCAACTTAGAACTGAGGAGAAATTTCCTGACAGTGTGAACAATGAATCAGTGGAACAGAAATTGCCTCCAGAAGTTGTGAATGCTCCAACCCTGGAAGTCTTTAAGAGGATGTTGGAGAGCCATTTGTCTGAAACGGTAGAGGGCTTCCTGCCTAGGCAGGGGGTTGGACTAGAAGACCTCCAAGGTCCCTTCCAATTCTGCTATTGTATTGTATTGTATCAGCCCTTCAGTAACAGCCTTTCCCCATCTCCGCCATTTCCCTTCCTCCCCAATTAGCAAAAGCCTTGCAAATTGCAAGCTGTCGCCTGGCCAATTGTGCCTCTGATGTAAACATTAATTCCTAATCGGCCGCCTATTCAACAGCTTCCAGTAAGAAAATGCCGTTTTTGTGGTTTCGGCTGAGTAGATTTCCTGGATGTCTGTCATTTGAAAACAAAAAGGCCCTTTGCAAAAAGAACCACCTTAACGGTCTTTGATTCCAGCTCCATCTACATCCACGAGGGCCAGTTTGGCGTCGTGGTGAAGGCAGCGGCTTAGAAACCGGGAGATGGTGGGTTCTAGTGCATGAAAGCCGTCTGGGTGACTTTGGGCCAATCCTCAGGCGATTGGGAGTTCTAGTCCTGCCTTAGGTATGGAAGCTGGCTGGGTGGCTATGAACCAATCACCAGGAGACTGTGAGTTCTAGAACCAAGCTCTACAGACTTTGTGCCTTTAAGATGTTTGTGTGCTGGTTGTTCCCAACTCTAGGGCAGGGGTCCCCAACCCCCAGTCCGCAGACCGGTGCCGGTCCGCGGCTTCATAGGAACCGGGCCGCAGGGCCGGAGAGGAGGAGGAGGAGGGAGCAGCCCCCTGGGCAGAGGATGGCCGAGCACGCCCCCACCAGCTCCTTCCGACGGCCACCGCGGCACACCTTCCGGGGCTATCAGGAGGGGCCGGCATGTCGGCTAGGGAGGCGAGTAAGCGAGTGGGTGGGTGGGCGGAGGACCTGAGCTGCGGCTACCTTAAGCGCCATCCGGGCACCGCACGCCCACCTCCCTTCCAGCCCTGTGTGGCGCCCGGACGGCCTCGGCGATGCTTAAGGTAGCCGCAGCTCAGGTCCTCCATCCGCTCGCTCGCTCGCTCGCTGTGGGATAACCTCCCCAGCCGACATGCCGGCCCCTCTGCTGCTTCCCGGGGGGTGGGAGGGAGGGAGAGAATGACAGACACACAGAGAGACAGACTTAGAGAGACAATGGAAGGAAGGAAAGGAAAGGAAAGGAAAGGAAGAAATCTATTTTCCTATTTCCTTCCACCTCAAGCTACCTGTTTGGTTAACCAGGTTAAAGATCAATTTTTCTCCCAGTGGTCATTTCAAAGGAATCACATCCTCTGAGTCATTTCCTGGATTCAAACCAGTATCCCAAAGAGTCATGGGCTGCCTTTATATATAACTAGTGCCCATAAATCCATTTTTACCTTCTTCAGAAGACCAAAGACCAGCCAGAAATGGAAGAAAGGAAGAAAGGAAGAAAGGAAGGAAGGAAGGAAGGAAGGAAGGAAGGAAGGAAGGAAGGAAGGACTTATGACCACAATTGTGCCCAAAATTTTGGTTGCTAAGCAAGACCGTAAAGTGAGTTTCACCACATTTTCCAAGTTGGCCACGCCCACCGGAGCGTGACAACTGAGCTACTCCCACAAAACAGGCCACACCTTTTGGCTCTCAAAAGAAATTTCTATCATGGTATTGTTGATATTTGGCTCTATTGACTAATAAGTTTGCCCACCACTGCCCTAGAGGGCCAAGTGAGCCGACTCCACCCCCCCGCATGTGCATGTGCCGCCTGTTCCCCCTCCCCCCCATCTCCTCTAGGCCAGCCGGTCCGCAGAATTTTCTTTAAAATGAAACCGGTCCCTGGTGCAAAAAAGGTTGGGGACCCCTGCTCTAGGGGGCTTTGTGCATCTCCATTTCAAAGCCGAAGAGCCAGCGCTGTCCGAAGACGTCTCCGTGGTCATGTGGCCGGCATGACTCAACACCGAAGGCGCACGGAACGCCGTTCCCTTCCCACCAGCAGACCCAGAAGTAAGTCTGGCCTGCCGTTGCCGGTAACCCAATGGGAAGGAAAGGAAAGGAAGGCAGAAAGTAAGAAAGGAAAGGAAAGGAAAGGAAAGGAAAGGAAAGGAAAGGAAAGGAAAGGAAAGGAAAGGAAAGAGAGAGAGAGGAGAGAGAGAGAAAGAATTTATCATCACAATTGAGGCCAAAATTTTGGTTGCTAAGCAAGAGCGTTGTTAAATGAGTTTCACCCCATTTTACAAGTTGGCCACTCTCACCCTGTCACATGACTCCCAAGCCACGCCCACAAAATAGGCCACACCTACAGAGTAGGTTCTAAAAAAAATTGAAACCCACCACTGCACGGCACCCTGTGGACTTCAATTTCCAGAATTCAGGAATTCTGGGAGTTGAAGTCCACAGGGGGTCAAGTGGCCATAATCAATCACTTTTGCATCAACTGGATTGCTGGCCCTGAACAGATTCCGAGGCCAGGCCGAGATGCCGGTAGCCTCCCCATCCACACAACCCTTGAGGAATGGCCCGACCGAGGGTGGCCAAATGCCACCGCCGAGAGGATTATGAAAGTCTGGGCTAGGCGCAGATGCCTTGGCTCTCTTTCAGTGTTGAAATGATTTATTCTTAATTCGTTTTTCTTTTCCTTTTTTTTTTTGCAGGACTATTAGTCATTCAGCCAGCAGGCTTTGCATTCATCATTGGAACGGCTTGTGGTGGCACCCGAGAGATAAAAACTGTAGGGTAATGAACACGTCTCCTAGAAACGAAAGAGCGGTCCCCACACGATCGGCCATAAAGCTCCAAGCAATCAAAATGATGGAGAACTATATTTCCTCGGCGCCTTTCGCCTTGTGGGAAGTTAGCAACCTGCCCCTCTCCTAGGGAAATGAGATCTTTTAGAAAAATATTAAAAGGGCAAAATATTTCCCCTAAAAGGGAGGCAAAAAAAATCACTTTTGTCAAATGGACCATTAAGGCCTGAGCCAGTCTATTCTACATAACAAAGATTGCCCAAAGCAGAGGTCTCATAATAATAATAATAATAATAATAATAATAATAATAATAATAATAATAATAATAATAATAATAATAATAATAATAATAATAATAATAATAATAATAATAATAATAATAATAATAATAATAATAATAATAGACCGCTCCCTCTCCCCGAAGGGACTCGGAGCGGTGCACAGGGGAATTAAAACATACAAACATAGTAACATAAATATATATAAAATCAAATTAAACAATTTATCCTTGCGCTAAAAACCTAAAATACTAAAAACTAAGCCCCTTAAAAACCCGATTAAAACAGTAAACAGATGACTAACCTAGGCCGGCCAAGCAGAAAAAGTGTGTTTTTAATTTTTGACGGAAGGAGCGGAGGTCCGTAGTTGTTCTAATATCGGGGGGCAGGTCGTTCCAGAGGGTTGGGCCCGCCACAGAGAAGGCCCTTCCCCTGGGCGCTGCCCGCTGGCACAGCCTAGTGGACGGCACCCGGAGAAGTCCCTCTCTGTGGGAGCGAATCGGCCGCAGGGATGTATGGGGCAGGATGCAATCCCGCAGATAGCTAGGTCCCGTGCCATGGAGCGCTTTGAAGATGATGACTAACACCTTGAAGCGCAGCCGAAAGACGACAGGCAGCCAATGCAGCTCGCGCAGGAGCGGTGTTACATGGGAAAACCTGGAGATTCCCATAACTGCCCGCGCGGCTGCATTCTGGACAAGCTGAAGTCTTCGGGTGCACCTCAAGGGGAGCCCCATGTAGAGAGCATTGCAGTAGTCCAGTCGGGATGTCACGAGGGCATGAGTGACTGTGTAGAGGGCATCCCGATCCAATAGGGTCGGGATGCCGACCCTCATTCTCGCAGCCCGCGGGCCGATTGATATGAAAGTGTAATATAAGTGCAGCCCGCAGGGGGAGTGGACCTCTATGGAATCCCTTATGCGGCCCAGCCTCACCCAGAATCTGCCTCCAGCGGCCCCCAGGTAAATTGAGTTTGAGACCCCTGGCCCAAAGCCCTTTCACAATCGGGGGGTGGGGGGGTGGGCTGCTGGGTGTTCGCAGGAGTTGGGGAGAACCCTCTAGCTAAGATTCACTGCAGTTCAGAGAACCCCCCCCCCCGAAATCCCACTCCTGGCTGGCCCCGCTCACCCATCCAGTTGCAACCTCAAATTATTCTTTTAACAGACCAGATGTGCTTTCTAGATTTCACTTTATAGAAAGCCTACATTCACAGAATCTTGCAAGTCGGAAAGTTCAAATCTCCCTCTGTATCCTTGTACAACCTGAGTTTTTTCTCTGGCTGTTATGCAGCTGCGGGCTCTCCCGTCTCCTTATCTAAATCTTCCCTGGATAGGATCTCTCCTTCTCCACTGACAAGATCATTCCCACATACCAGTAAAATTCCCCAGCCCATATTTGTGGACTACAGCTCCCAGAATTCCTTAGTCAGCACTAGCTGATAAGCCGGCTTTGCCCAGGTATTTATTTATAGGGGGGAAAATGTCTGGATCAAACGTAATTTCTAATGTTGGATTTTCCCCTTTACCAGAGGGAGCACTGTGAAGCCGTTACCATGGCAACTCCACTGCGCTGCACAGTAGAAGCCATTTTAAGGCACAACAGGCTGTATCTTAAGAGAACACACACCCCGAGGGGTTTTAGGGGTGTCTTACCCCCCACGATATTTTTCAATATTCTCCAAAATTGGCTTGATGACGAGAAACGCTGGGATTCTCTTAACAGACATGGCAAAAACAGGTCATAAAATTGGGTGCGGCTCACTTAACAAGCCCCGTGCTCAACAGTGGAAATTCTGGGATCAGTTGTGGTCATATGTTGAGGACGACCTCCGTTCTGGTGCCCAGCCTCCTCCGTCTCCCATCCTAAACTTTTGATCTTTCCTCCTAAATAGGAGACGGCCTCTATTGAATCATGCCTGGTGCCTTTAGATGGAACAGCTAAATAGTTTACGAGGGCTGATTGCATCTACAGCAGGGGTCTCCAACCTTTGCAACTTTAAGTCTGAAGGACTTCAACTCCCAGCAAAGCTGGCTGGAGAATTCTGGGAGCAGAAGTCCTTCAGACTTAAAGTTGCAAAGGTTGGAGACCCCTGATCTACAGTGTTTATCCTAAGAGCCAAGTCATAAGCCTCTACCTCTAGGCGTAGACATTTAAATATCTTTAAATAACAGGAGTACGGCAAAAGAAATGGCTGCGCTAATTATTTCAGATAGCGGCATAAGCAGAGCACATCTTAAGAGCTTCGCCTGAAGTTAGAGAAATATAAACAGCACAGATAAATATGAAATGGTTACCCTCTGGCAGTGGCAGATCTGTTTGATACAATCCACCTATTAGGTGAGAATTTTACTCTTCAACATCTTCATCAATGATTTGGATGAGGGAATAAATGGGCAACTCATCGAATTTGCAGACGACACCAAGCTGGCAGGAATAGCCAACACTCCAGAAGATAGGCTTAAGATACAGAAGGATCTTGACAAACTTGAACATTGGGCACTATCTAATAAAATGAAATTCAATGGCGAAAAGAGTAAGGTTCTACATTTAGGCACCCAAATTCAAATGCCCAGGTATAGTATAGGTGGTACCTTGCTCAATAGGAGCAACTGTGAGAGGGATCTTGGAGTCCTAGTGGACAACCATTGAAATAGGAGCCAGCCGTGGGCAGCAGCTGCCAAAAAAGCCAGTTCTAGGCTGCATAAATAGAGGGATACAATCAAGATCACGTGAAGTGATAATACCACTTTATAAGGCCTTGGGAAGGCCACACTTGGAATACGGCATCCAGGTTTGGTCACCACGATGTAGAAAAGATGTGGAGACTCTAGAAAGAGTGCAGAGAAGAGCAACAAAGAGGATTAGGGGCCTCGAGACAAAGTTCAAAAGAAACCCAATCCTTTATTAGGATCAACATTCTAGCGTTACTTCTGTGGAGCCAAAACTGAAAGTCATTGAATGGGGTCTGAACTTCACCCCTGTGACCCCATCCCCTCTGCCTAAGTCATAAATCACGTTAACCAATACAAGGTTGTAATGGGGTCTAGACATGCGCTTTCACAGGCCAGCTTTGAGATTCCATTCTGACCACAGGTATGCATGGAATTCTCTTCTCTTATGGCAGTTTGACAGTCGTCATGGAGATGCTTTACAAACTACAATGTATAGTAGATAACTCATTAGCCAAGGCGTAGGGAATAGGGACAGCCAGAGACCAACAGAACAAGAAAGAGAATTTCTTTGTCACGATAGGAGATTGGTCTGCTCGTATTCAAGCTTCTCTCTTAAACCTTTTGACGATCTTTACACTCATACGGGTTGTATTAATTTAATGTATGACAAAAGAATTTTGACGTCCAAAGCATTGCTGTTGCTAGGATATCTGAGGTGGCTTGTATATGTTGGGCTATTGTGAGACTCGTAGGGGTGTTGCGCCAGTTCCACATTTTAAATGCCACACGGCAGGCAGAAATGTGCAAAACGTAGTTTAGAGCAGGGGTCTCCAACCTTTGCAACTTTAAGTCTGAAGGACTTCAGCTCCCAGACTTCTCCAGCCAGCTTTGCACCAAGATGTACCTTTTGCACCAAGCCGGTCTAGCTTAGAGCTCAGACGCGACATAATCTTAGCTAACTAGTAAATGGATTTTAGAATCTTAATGGGAATATTTTTAGCACAGGTTCTTAATTTAATTCATTTTAAATATTATTATTGTATTTATTGTTATTTATTGGTGATTTTTAATCCCCTGTGCACCACCCTGAGTCCATCTCGATGGAGAAAGGAGCGGTATATAAATCAAATATAAATAAATAAATAAATGAATAAATAAATAAATAAATAAATTGAGAGACATCCTGCCTATCTCTCCAACCCGGAGGGTGTCCTTAGGCATCCATCATGATAGCCATGGATACCCTTGTTCTCCATGAACTCCTCTCATCCTTTCTTAAAGGTGTCGAGGCTGACAGCTGTCATTCCTTCTTCTGGCAGGGAGTTCCATAGACCAGTGATCCTCTGGGTGAAAAAGCACTTCCTCTTATTTGTTTGAGGTCTAGCTATCAAAAGTTTCATGGAGTGCCCCCTAGTTCTAGTGTTGTGCGATAGGGAAAACAGTTTTTCCTTTTCTACTTTGTCCACACCGTGCATGATTTTATAGACTTCAATCAGGTCACCTCTCAGGCGCCGTCGTTCAAGAGTGAAGAGGCCCAGCCGTTGCAGCCTCAGATGGTAAGGAAAGGGTTCCTCCAGAAATGTCTGGGCAGGTAGGGCGGAGCCTCCTGTTGCCGCTAGTACTGGTTTGGCCAAACCGGGAGCAACCCAACTCTGGAAGGATTTATACTCCTTGCAGACAGCTGGTCCTTTGCATCCTTTTAGAGAGTCATTGAGGCCCCTTGGAGGTTCATCTCTGTCCTCAGGGTCACCTGAGTGGTGGAAATGCGTGTGAATCCTTCTTGGAACTGCTGAAAGGACTGTGTTGTAGACTGGAGAGAGATGATGTCATATCCCTCCCCATCCGTTGAGAGAGGGCTGTTCAATGTTGACATAGATGGACCCCTCTTTCAAACCACCATCGCTCTCTGTCCAAAATGTGGACTCTGCTGTCTTCAAAAGAGCGGCCTTTGTCCTTTAAATGCAGATGGACAGCGGAATCTAGTCCTGGTGGGTTTGTTCTCCTATGTCAGGGGTCTGCAAAGTTGGCTCTTTGAAGACTGGTGGACTTCAACTCCCAGAATTCCCCAGCCAGCCAGGCTGGCTGGGGAATTCTGGGAGTTGAAGTCCACCAGTCTTCAAAGAGCCAACTTTGCAGACCCCTGTCCTGTGTTGTGCCATGCGGTTATGAAGTGGTTGTTTTGTTTCCCCAGTGTGCCGATCTGCACATTGCATATGCGGCAGTGGTGGGTTTCAAATTTTTTAGAACCTACTCTGTACGTGTGGCCTATTTTGTGGGCGTGGCTTGGCAGTCATGTGACAGGGTGGGAGTGGCCACCTTTTAAAATGTGGTGAAACTCATTTAACAACGCTCTTGCTTAGCAACCAAAATTTTGGACTCAATTGTGATGATAAATTCTTTCTTTCTTTCTTTCTTTCTTTCTTTCTTTCTTTCTTTCTTTCTTTCTTTCTTTCTTTCTTTCTTTCTTCCTTCCTTCCTTCCAGCCTGGCTGGCTGGGGAATTCTGGGAGTTGAAGTCCACCAGTCTTAAAAGAGCCAACTTTGCAGACCCCTGACCTAGAAGGTCCCTCCCAGCTCTGTTAATCTGTTAAATCGGTTAAAAAGAGTTTTGGCCGAAAGCCCCTGTGGAAATATTGTCTCTCAGTCTTTAGTGCAGGGATGTCAAACTCAAGGAGCCAGCCTGGAAAGAGCAAAGTCCACTTCCCGTGTCCACCCTTCCTTCCTTTCTCCCTCCCCCCCGAACTCCATTTTCACTGGAAGAGGGCTATAGGAGGCCATTTCAGTCAAAAAAGGGACACGGAGCGGGGGGCACACTCTGCCCTCCCCCAGATTCTGTTTTCACTGGCAGAAGGCTGGCAAAACAAGCTAGAAACAAACCCGAAGGAGAACATGTTTCCCCTTTTTTGCATTTGAGCACGCAAGAAGGGGCAGGAAAGGAGAAAGGGAAAGAAAAAGAAAGGAAGATGGGAAGGAGGAAGAAAGGAGAATGAAGAGGGAAGGAAAGAGAAGAAAAGGAAGGAAGGGAAGGAGAAAGGGAAAGAGGAAAGAAAAAGAAAGGAAGATGGGAAGGAGGAAGAAAGGAGAATGAAGAGGGAAGGAAAGAGAAGAAAAGGAAGGAAGGGAAGGAGAAAGGGAAAGAGGAAAGAAAAAGAAAGGAAGATGGGAAGGAGGAAGAAAGGAGAATGAAGAGGGAAGGAAAGAGAAGAAAAGGAAGGAAGGGAAGGAGAAAGGGAAAGAGGAAAGAAAAAGAAAGGAAGATGGGAAGGAGGAAGAAAGGAGAATGAAGAGGGAAGGAAAGAGAAGAAAAGGAAGGAAGGGAAGGAGAAAGGGAAAGAGGAAAGAAAAAGAAAGGAAGATGGGAAGGAGGAAGAAAGGAGAATGAAGAGGGAAGGAAAGAGAAGAAAAGGAAGGAAGGGAAGGAGAAAGGGAAAGAGGAAAGAAAAAGAAAGGAAGATGGGAAGGAGGAAGAAAGGAGAATGAAGAGGGAAGGAAAGAGAAGAAAAGGAAGGAAGGGAAGGAGAAAGGGAAAGAGGAAAGAAAAAGAAAGGAAGATGGGAAGGAGGAAGAAAGGAGAATGAAGAGGGAAGGAAAGAGAATAAAAGGAAGGAAGGGAAGGAGAAAGGAAAAGAGGAAAGAAAAAGAAGGAAAGATGGGACAAGCAAGGAAGGAAAAAGAAGGAAAGAGGAGAAGGAAGAAGAGAATGAGAAGGAAAAGGGAAGAAAAGGAAGAAAAGGAAGGAAGGAAGGAAGGAAGGGGGAATGGGAAAGAGGAAAGAAAAAGAAAAAGATGGGAAGAAGGGAAGAGAGCAAGGAAGGAAGAAGAAGGAAAGAGGGGAAGGAGAAAGAAAGGAGAATGAAGAGGGAAGGAAAAAGAAGAACAGCAAGGAAGGAAGGCAGGCAGGCAGGAAGCTAAAGAGGAAAGAAAAAGAAACAGAAACAGAAGGAAAGATGGGAAGGAAGAAGAAAGGAGAAGGAAGAGGGAAGGAAAAAGAAGAAAAGGAAGGAAGGAAAAGGAGAAAGGGAAAGGGGAAAGAAAGAAAATGAAAGATGAGAAGAGAGCAAGGAAGGGAAAAAGAAGGAAAGGGGGAAGGAAGAAGAAAAGAGAAGGAAGAGGGAAGGAAAAAGAAAAAGGAAGGAAGGAAGGGCGGGAAGGAGAAAGGTAAAGAGGAAAGAAAAAGAAACAGAAAAAGAAGGAAAGATGGGAAGAGAGCAAGGAAGGAAAAAGAAGGAAAGAGGAGAAGGAAGGAGAGAAGGAGAAGGAAGAAGGAAGGAAAAAGAAGGAAAGAGGAGAAGGAAGAAGGAAGGAAAAAGAAGAAAAGGAAGGAAGGAAGGAGATTATAATGAGAATGAGTGAGGATCTCAAGGAAGTTCTGCCTTAGCACTTGTCTACCACTGGTGCCCCCAATATGAATCCTGTGTCATGCCCACCATGGCCATGCCCACCCAGTCATGCCCCATGCCCCTCCCCTCCAGCCCTCCAAGCTCAAACACAACCCTGACGCAGTCCTCAATGAAATCGAGTTTGACACTCCTGCTTTAGCGAGGAGCCAAGATCCACTTCCATGACTGAAGTACGTCGTGACCAGCAGAGTCCGTCTCACGCCCGGCCATCAATCGCTCCAACCCAGTTGATTCCCAGAGGGGGAATGGCCAGCCGCGTCCGTAATTGGCCGGTAACAAAGTGATTTCAAGTAACGAGGCCCATTTAACGGGCCGATTGTCAAGTTCCACTGAAGTGGAAGCTGCGGAGAAACATTGATTTTTTGGGAACCCTGTCAACCATAACGGAGATTACAGTCGCAGGACAGTCTCTTAAGTCTTGGGAAACAACCATTTTCTGATT
>CM077644.1:8045193-8112693 GCA_039707465.1 Rhabdophis nuchalis | reverse complement strand
AACGCTGAGCTTGTCAATCAGAAAGGTCAGCAGTTCGGCAGTTCGAATCCCTAGCACCGCATAACCGAGTGAGCTCCCGTGACTTGTCCCAGCTTCTGCCAACCTAGCAGTTCGAAAGCACGTAAAACAAATGCAAGTAGAAAAATAGGAATCATCTTTGGTGGGAAGGGAACAGCGTTCTGTGCGCCTTCAGTGTTTGGTCAGGCTGGCCACATGGCCACAGAGACGTCTTCGGACAGCGCTGGCTCTTCGGCTTTGAAACGGAGATGAGCACCGGCCCATAGAGTCGGGAACGACTAGCAGATATGTGCGAGGGGAACCTTTACCTTCACCTAAGAAGATATGAAGGTGCTTTTTCAAAAGGCAACTGGACGTTCTTTCTTCTTGCTTGAAGACGTTTCACGTCTCATCCAAGGTGCGAAACTATTCTTCAAGGCATCTGAGGGTAGAACAAGAAATAACGGATGGAAACTAATCAAGGAGAGAAGCAACTTAGAACTAGGGAGGAATTTCCTGACCGTGAGAACAATGAATCAGTGGAACAGAAATTGCCTCCAGAAGTTGTGAATTCCCCAACACTGGAAGTCTTTAAGAAGATGTTGGATAGCCATTTGTCTGAAACGGTATAGGGCAGTGATGGCGAACCTATGGCACGGGGGCCACAGGTGGCACGTGGAACCATTTCTTAGGGCATGCGAGGCATTGCCCTGTCAGCTCCAGGGCGCATGTGTGCGCTGGCCAGCTGATTTAGGCCGTCTTTTGAGGCCATTTTTCGCCCTCTGGAGGCTTCAGGAAGCTCCTGGAGCCTCTGGAGATGGGGAGGGGAGGCTGTTTTCACCCTTCCCAGGCTCCTAGAAAGCCTCTGGAGCCTGGGGAGGGCGAAAAAAGCATGTCATAAGCAGGGGGTTGTGCAGATAGCATTATGGGTGTGGCACACCCAAGCATGACCCCCCTGCGCTCCCCCCGCTTTTGGCACGTGGGCCAAAAAAGGTTAGCCATCACTGGTATAGGGCTTCGTGCCTAAGCAGGGGGTTGGACTAGAAGATCTCCAAGGTCCCTTCCAACTCTGCTATTGTATTGTATTGAAATAGAAGGAGGGAGGGAGAAGAGAGGGAGGGATGAAGAAGGGAAGGAAGGAAGGAAAAGGAAGGGAGGGAGGGAGGGAGAGAGAGAGAGAGAAAGAAAGAAAGAAAGAAAGAAAGAAAGAAAGAAAGAAAGAAGAAGAAAGAAAGAAAGAAAGAAAGAAAGAAAGAAAGAAAGAAAGAAAGAAAGAAAGAAATCTTTAAGAAGATGTTGGATAGCCATTTGTCTGAAACGGTATAGGGCTTCCTGCCTAAGCAGGGGGTTGGACTAGAAGATCTCCAAGGTCCCTTCCAACTCTGTTAATATATATTATATTATACCACCCTTCCAGAGTGAGAATTAAATCATGACCGAACTCCAGAAAAAAAAAAGGGGCTGGGGATGGACACCTAATTGACTTGGGTCCCAAAAGATCAATCCAATTTCAGCCGTGTGAAGTTTTGCTGCTGGTTTCCTCCATCAATATTTGGTCTGTATCAATATTTTATCTGCCTGACGAGGGGGAGGCGAGAAACTTTGGGAAAGGATAAAAGGAAAGGTTACCGTTTTCAAAGCACAGCTCTGGGGTTTGAAGAGTAATATGTGACAGCTCTCCGGCTTAATTGGACGGGAAAGAAGCTGGTTGCCTTTTAATTTTCCAATCAAAGCGCCTCCCTCAATATTTCTACACCTGCCTTCTCCTTAATGCTCCAGGACAGAAGACCCTGTTTCCCCGAAAATAAGGCCTCCCCGAATAATAAGCTCAATCGGGGCTTTGGAGCACCTGCGCTAAAAAAATAAGCCCTCCCCGAAAATATTGCAACACAGCGGCAGCCATGAGGTGACCACACTTGCAGCCTCCTGCACCTCAAAAATAAGAAGACCTCCCCGAAAATAAGGCCAGGTGCTTATTTCGGGGGTCAAAAGAAAAATATGGTAGCAATGCAAAGATTTTCCTCTATCTAGAAGTTTTCTTTTTCAAACTAAGCAAGCTGAACTGGTGTGGACTTCAACTCCCAGAATTCCCCAGCCAGCATAGGTGCCTGGGAAATTCTGGAAGTTGAAGTCCACACATCTTCAAGTTGTCCTGACTGAGCAACATGGATATAGAGAACATATGTACAACAGTGGTGGGTTTCAAAAAAGTTTAGAACCTCTTCTGTAGGTGTGGCCTGCTTTGTGGGAGTGGCTTGACGGCCATGTGACTGGGTGGGCGTGGCCAACTTGTAAAATGTGGTGAAACTCACTTAACAACGCTCTTGCTTAGCAACCAAAATGTTGGCTCAGGAACTCTGGCATTTGAAGCACGCAAGTCTTAAACCTGTCAAGTTACAAGACCCTTGCACCTCTAACCCTTTAGGGAAAAAAACCCCAGGGGTGTTCAAACTTGACAGCTTTAAGACTTGTGGACTTCAACTCCCAGAATTCCTCCTCTCGCTCTTCCTCTGGATGATGGGTGGATGGGCGGGGGGAGGGAGCTGGAACCGGTTCTAAACGGCCCTGCAGATTTGTGGAACCTCTTCTATAGGAGAGGCTAGAACTGGCAGGAACCCACCCCTGGTGTACAAGTAAACTAGAGATGTATGTACAGGTGAGGAAGATAATGTGTCAGACCTGCGAGCCATCTTTTCTTTTTAGGTTTCCGGCCTGCCACACTTTCTATTATTCATTTTCTATTGTGGGAGAAATGGGAGGGGGAATTATATGGAGTTGGGTGATATGTAGCCATAACAAAATTCTTCCTAGAAAGCCAAGGTCATCCTTTGTCTTGGCACTTGGCCGGAAAAGACTCTGGAAAGAGTGCAGAGAAGAGCAACCAAGATGATTAGGGGACTGGAGGCTAAAACATATGAAGAATGGTTGCAGGAGCTGGGTATGTCTAGTTTAATGAAGAGAAGGACCAGGGGAGACATGATAGCAGCGTTCCAATATCTCAGAGGGTGCCACAAAGAAGAGGGACTTGGGCACCTGGGGGCAGAACAAGAAGCAATGGGTGGAAATTAATCAAGGAGAGAAGCAACTTAGAACTAAGGAGAAATTTCCTGATAGTTAGAACAATTAACCAGTGGAACAGAAGTTGCCTCCAGAAGTTGTGAATGCCCCAACATTGCAAGTCTTCAAGAGGATGTTAGATAGCCATTTGTCTGAAATGGTATAAGGTTCCTGCCCACGCAGGGGGTTGGACTAGAAGACCTACAAGGTCCCTTCCAACTCTGCTATTGTATTGTATTATTGTATTGTAAAAGGATGGGTGGAACTGCCAGCATCGCACTGGAATATCTCTTTTTCTCTCTCTCTTTCCCTCTCTCTCCCACTCCCCACCTTCTCTCTCTTTCTGGAGGCCATTTTTGCCCTCCCCAGGCTCCTAGAAAGCCCAGGGAGGGCGTAAAACGGATCTATTGCGTACAAAAAGCAGGGGAAGGGAAGGGCGACACACATGCATGCACGTCGAGTGGGGGTGGTGTCATACGCGCATGCGCAAGGGGTGGGTGGTTGCGTGCGTAGAGTTACGGTTGTGGGCACGCACGCCCACAACCCCCCTGCACTTGCCCCCACTTTTGGCACGCGGTGGCAAAAAGTTTCGCCATCCCTGACCGAGGTGAAGCCGACTCTGACTTCACCCCCTTTGTGCCTTTTATTTATTTGATTTATTCATTAGTTTTTTATACCGCCCTACACCCGAAGGACTCAGGGCAGTGTACAGCCAAAGTAAAACCGATATATAAAAGTTATAAAACAGTTTAAAAAACATTGTCAATAATTGGGCCTCTCATAAGATTAAAAAAACCCCAACAAACCCTGATTAAAATTAATAAAAATTCATTTTTATGTCAGCCCGGCTTGTTGGGAAAAAAAGGTTTTGAGAGCATGGCGGAAGGTGCATAAGTCAGGGATAGTTCTTCATTCCAGGGGCAATTCGTTCCAGAGGACAGGGGCTCCCACAGAGAAGGCTCTCCCCCTGGGTGTCGCCAGTCGACATTGTCTAGCCGACGGCACCATGAGGAGACCCTCTCTATGGGAGTGTATGGGCCGATGGGAGGCTCTCGGTGGCAGAAGGCGATCTCGTAAGTACCCAGGTCTTAAGCCATGGAGCGCTTTAAAGATAGCAACCAACACCTTGCCTCTGACCCTGATTCCCCCTCCCCGCCCGTTCCCGTTCCCCAACGAGGTCATTTCATGGGCTGTCACTCCCTTCCAGGCATTGCTGGTATCCAATTTGAATTTGAATTTATTTGACTTTTATACCGCGCCTATCTCCCCGAAGGGACTCAGGGCGGTGCACAGGAAATTAAAACAAATATAAACATATAATAAATAGACACACCATAAATAATACAACACAATAAAAACTGATTAAATTTGGAATGCCCTGTGCTAAAAATGCACTAAAAATCCCACTAATTAAAACATATCAAATTAAAACAGTCTTATAAGATGGTCTCGGGAACTAGGCTAGGCTGGCTTGATGGGAAAAGTGCGTCTTCAGACGCTGGCGGAAGAAGCGGAGGTCCGTGATGGTTCGGAGTTTGGGAGGAAAGTCGTTCCAGAGGGTTGGGCCCACCACAGAGAAGGCCCGAAGGAGGCCACCGGGGACAAAGTTGGGGCCGAAGGAGATGCCACCGGGGACAAAGGTGGGCAGTGGAGGCTCCAGGCCGAGAAAAACTGGCCTCAGCTATTAGAACTCTTCAGCTGAGGCCCTTAAGACTCCTGGTATTGTGGGACTGGAGGAGTCCTTGAGGACTACAGGCCGGGACTAATTTACAACTGGAAGGCCAAAGCCACCCTCTACCCCCAGTCTGATATATCTATATGAACTAACTCTCCCACCTTCGATGACAAACTAACTATTTATGAACTATGATTAACTATCTTTGAACCATGCATGATTTTCATGAATTTATGAACTATTTATGAACTTTTTAGAGCCGGTCTAGACGTCTCCTGAGTTTAACTTGTACTATACATACTTTAACATCTATTTTAATATTCAATAACATCTAGAATTTTAATGCCCTGTCTAACAACTCCTCTGACCTTATATTTTATATATATTTATACATATTTATATATATCATATTTATGACATTCACCATGAAGTACTCTAAGGCAGACCTTTTCTACTGCGGGAGCCCCCCTACTCGCAGGTATGGCCCTCCGCGTCAACGAGGGCCCACCTTGATGAGGGATTCTGTATCAAGAGAGGTGGGCGGGACGCAGTTCTAGGGGTGTTTGAACAAAATTCTTAATTTGGCTTTTAGGGGGTTCCAGGGAGGAGGGGAGGGATAGTTTACAATTTAAATGGGGGATTTAATCTGGTTTTAGCAAGTTTTGTCATTTAATAAGTTTTTTAAATTATAGTTGGTACTATTTTGTATATTGTTTTAAATTCCTGTGCGCCGCCCTGGGTCCTCTCGGAGAAGGGCGGGATATAAATTGAATAAATTGAATTGAATTCTGAACTAGCTGTAACCTTCGGGTGCACCTCAAGGGGAGCCCCATGTAGAGAGCGTTGCAGTAGTCTAGACGGGATGTCACAAGTGCTTGAGTGACTGTGCAAAGGGCGTCCCGGTCAAGTAAGGGGCGCAACTGGCGGACCAGGTGAACCTGGTAAAAAGCCCCCCTGGCCACGGCTGTCACATGATCGTCCATGGTCAGCCGGGAATCCAGGAGGATGCCTAGATTGCGAGCCCTCTCCACGGGGGCCAACAATTCGCCCCCAATGGCCAGTGTTGGTGTCAACTGGCTAAACCGGGACTTCGGAAACCACAGCCACTCGGTCTTGGACGGGTTGAGTTCGAGTTTGTTACTTCCCATCCAGACCCGTACGGCCTCCAGACACCGGGACATCACTTCAACGGCAGGGAGATAGCCTTGACTTGCTCAGCCAGAATGCCTCTTGTTACGACCGAGGAGTAAATTCCTGGGTGCAGCAGCTGCGAGGCACGATTTCCCATCCCCCCTGCCCTATGGCAACTCGGGAGCAGGTTCAGGGAAGCTTCGCGAGTTGACGAATCCCTTTGGGAAGCTCCCGAGTTTGGATCACGTAACCACGGAGATGCTGCAACGGTCGTAAGTGCGGGAAAACGGTTGCGTGTCACTTTTTTCCCCTGTGCCCTGGCACCTCTGCATCATCGCTAAATGAACGGCACTTGATAAAAAAAAAGTGAGCTGGAAACGGGACGATTAAAACCCAGTTGCAATGTGGAGGACTTTCGGCGAGTCTCATTTGGAGCCAATCGTGATTTCGTGGCCACTTCTGCCTGATGAAGTGGCAAACATAATTTGTCGTACGCCTTTCTTTTCCACCTTGCAGATTTTAGGATAATACCACTTCAGGGATGAAGTGGTCGACTGAAGCACCACTTTGGATGACAAACATATTAAGACTGATGCCCTAAGACAGTGGTGGGCAAACTTATTAGTCAAGAGAGCCAAATATCAACAGTACCACGATTGAAATTTCTTTTGAGAGCCAAAAGGTGTGGCCTGTTTTGTGGGAGTGGCTCAGCGGTCATGTGACCGGGTGGGCGTGGGCAACTTGGAAAATGTGGTGAAACTCACTTGACGACGGTCCTGCTTAGCAACCAAAATTCTTTCTTTCTTTCTTTCTCTCTCTCCCACTTTCTTTTTCTTTCTATTTTTCTTTCTCTCTTTTTCTTTTTGTCTCTCTCTCTCTCTTTATCTGTCTCTCTCTTCTCCCTCCACCCATCTGTCATTCTCTGTGTGTGTGTGTGTGTGTGTGTCTCTCTCTCTCTCTCTGATTCCCTCTCTCCCTCCCTCTCTCTCTGTGTCTCTCTCTGTTTGTCTCTTCCTCCCTCCCCCTCTGTCTCTCTCTGTATGTCAGTCTCCCCCTCCCTCTCTCCTTCCCTTCCCCACCCCCGGAAGCAGTGGAAAGCCCGGCACGCCGGCCGGGGCGGCCACGGCTGCCTCCTCCCGCAGCGAGCGGGCGGGGGGAGAACCCAAGGCCGCGGCCATCCAAGCACCATGGAGGCTATCCGGACGCTGCACGCCCACCTCCGTCCCAGCCCCACACGGCGGCCAGCCCCAAAAAGCACCCCTCGGCGGCCTCTGCAGGCGGCTGTTGCTGCTGCCGCCCCCGAGCCCTGCGACAGGCAGCTCCCGCCGTCTGAGCGCATCGGGCAGGACAGCCGGCCACGTTTCCACCAGGTCCCTCTTTGGCCCCTCGGGTGCGGCTCTTCCTCATTCCCTCCTCCCCCCCGCCCGGAAGCAGCGGAGGGCCCGACATGTCGGCTGGGGGGGCTCTGGCTGCCTCCCTCTGTAGCGAGCGAGCGAACGGGTGGGGGAAGTGCCCGGGTCTGCGGCTGTGCCAGAGCCGTCCGGGTGCCACGCGCCCGCCTCCCTGTGCACGCGGCACCCGGACGGCTCCGGCGCAGCTGGAGACCCGGGCACTTCCCCCGCCCATTCGCTCGCTCGCTCGCTACAGGGGGAGGCAGCCAGAGCCCCCCCCCAGCCGACATGCCGGGCCCTCCGCTGCCTGGGGGGCGGGGAAGGAGAGAGGAAGAGCTGCACCCGAGGGGCCAAAGAGCCGCTCGTGGCTCACGAGCCGCAGTTTGCCAACCACTGCCCTAAGATAACATAACACTATATTGCCAAAAGTCTTCGCTCACCTGCCTTGACTCGCATATGAATTTACAGTAAGTGACATCCCATTCTTAATCCATAGGGTTCAATAGGACGTCGGTCCACTGTGCCCTGTTCTTGAGCTAATCTGAAGGCCATGTGAAGTTTGGAGGCCTGTAGCAATGGACTCTGCAGGACGTGGGCGACCTCTTCGCACTAAGCGCCTCAGCATCCGCTGACCCCCGCTCCGTTCGTTGACGTGCCCTACCCTTTCGTGGCTAAGTAGCTGTCATTCCTGTTAGGGGTAAAAAACACCCCCATTGGAAAATAAGCAGGCGGAATAGTGCAATACACCAGACAGCAAGAGATACGTTGCTTTAAGCACACAATAACTATCAAACACTGACAGTAGAAAAAATAAATAGTCTTTACTTTTGTAGTAATTAAAATACGTCTTCCAAACAGTGATACTAACTCCTCTAACAATAAACACTCCTTCACCAAAACCACAGTTATCTTACAGTAATTGAAAACAATGATATGTCTTCCTTCTTCAGTTTCAGCTTCTTCCTCAGTGGCAATCAGAAAGCAAAAGGGAATGAACTGTGTTTCCAGCTGCCTTTTTATGTTTGAGCTGGGAAGCACAGCCAATCAGATTCCACATAGTCCTTAAAGTTACATATACTCTTTAAGAATCCTGGCTTGTATATATATATATTTTTATATTGAAAAAGTTTTATTGGTTTTACAGTTTTTCAGTAGGGTAGGGTAAGGGATACAAAGAAATTTTGAGAGCTTTCACGTCAAAGTCGTCGGCCCTACCGGGACATCAAAATAGATCATTAACAAAAAACATTTTCCATACACTACAAAGTGAAAGCAAGTACATATTTCTAAGTTCTCAATTCTATGCTGTCAGTCATTTACAAAAATCCAGATGCACATGTTATACGATATTACTCAAAAAATCAAGGCAAAGTTATTTTTTAGATCTAAGTCTCTTGGCAATTGTATCTTCTATCTCTCCTTCCAGGCCCCCAGCGGGCGGGGCTGTGGCCCCCCCTGCCCCCCCTGGATCTTCCCCCAGGACAGAGGAATGTTTTTTAAGAAAGGCTTCCGCCTCAGCAACTGTTTTAATCCTCACTCTTCCTCCTTCCCAGAACACCAGCATCCCTTCGGGCGTCACCCACCTGAACCAAATCCCGTGATCAAACAATTTTTTGGACAAGAAGGAAAACTTCCTTCTTGCTTCTCTAATCTTTCTTGGGATCTGCTTCAGGATGGCAACCTCCTTTTGTTGGTAAATTAACGGACCTCCTCTTTGCACTTTCAAGATTTCCTCTCTGGTTGACCTTCTAACAAATTTAACATGTACCTCTCTGGGTACTTCATTTATCCTGGCATATGCAGAGTTTATTCTGTAGGCTAGGTCAATGTCCCCCCTGATCTCATCCTTAGGTTTATGTAAATAGTCTGCTATAATTGTGCTCATGAGTTCAGGGAGACATTCACCAGTTTCCTCAGAAACATTCTGAAATCTCAAAAAATATGTCATCCTTTCCATATCAATCCTAGACACATGCCCATTTATTTCCACAACCTCATTAGTAACATTTTTAATCTCTCCCTTAGCCCCCGCCAGCCCCCCTTCCAGTTCTTCATTCTTCTGTGTGTTCTCCAGCACTTGTTTCCGTGTGTCCAATAATTCCTTTTTAAAGTTGATATTCTCTGCCCTCTGGGCCTTGATTTCTTGTACCAAGGTTTGTATAACAGATTCAAGAGAGGCCATCCTTAGTTCTAAGCTTGCCAGTGCTAATTCTTGTGCCATGATTAGCTGTTAAGATCCGTGCCACTAAAATGGCGTTTTTTGGGTGGGGCTGTTGAGGCAAGTCAGGAGCCAAAAGTTCAGTTCAGGGTTGTAAAGTTCAGGAACCAAGAGAGAAAGAGTTTTCCAGATCAATAATTATAATAACGAAGGCACTCCAGAAAAGAAATCACAAATCCAAAAAAAAAATTCTTCTTTAATAACCAGAGGGAGTCCAAATCACAAAGAGACACTGGGAATTTTCCATAAGTAAAATAGTCATTCAGGGACAAAGAGAAGCCATTTTCCACCGCCCAGACTCAGAGCCAGAAGGAGAGAGTGGTAAAAAAAAATGTTTCAAATCAGCCAGACCTAGATACTTTATTTCAAAGACAAACCGCAGATCACTTTCCCTTGTTTCAAACAGTCCAGATTAAAGATATCCGCTTCCTCGCAGCGAGGAGCCATTCTTAAGTGCCGCTTTAGTCCGAGGGGGGGTTTAACAAGCAGACACCCCCCTCCAAGTTCTTTCAGCCCAGGCTGACAGCAAAAAAAAAATGTTAAACCACTCACTTTCACCCTCGCAGCCGAAGCCCCGGGAAGCCTTCCGACTCAGACGACCAGCTCTCTCCATGTTTTCAGAACGATGCCGCCTGCCATTGGCGAAGGGGAAACCCCCCGCAGCATGTCCTCCTCCACCTAAGCCGAAGACAAGGGTCGCTTCCCAGCTGCCGCTGGGGGAGGACGACCCAGGCAAGCCGGCTTTACGGAAGACCCCCAAAAAAGGGGTGTCTCGCCCCCGTGGGGGGGCAGGAAAAGAAACAAAGCGGCGAGCGAGCCCTAGGCTCGCCCGTCGCCGCTGGAGCCGGAACCGGAAGCCTGGCTTGTATATATTGTCAACCCAACATCAGGATAATTATCCTAACAGTTCCCAAACACTTCCACATTGTTATAATACAGCTGACAGCTGACTGTGGAATATTTAGGAGCGAGGAAATTTCACGACAGGATTTGTGGCCCAGGTGGCATCCTATCCAGTTCCACGCTGAGCTCCTGAGAGCGACCCATTCTTTCACAAATGTTTGTAACAACAGTCTGCATGCCTAGGTCCTTGATTTGATACACCTGTGGCCATGGAAGTGATTGGAACATCTGATTCTGATTATTTGGATGGGTGAGCAAATACTTTTGGCAATATAGTGTATGTGAGACTAACTTAACAAATGCAGTGATTCGCTTAACAATGATGGCAAGAAAGGTCATAAAATGGGGCCAAACTTACTTATTTACTGTCTTGCTTAGCAACAAAAATGTTGAGCTCGTTGGGGTCATGGGTCAAGGAGTACCTGTACTTGCTTCATAAAACTTATACTCAGGGCACTGTTAAGGAGGAACTGTCTTCACCCTCTTTCTCTCACACTATGTTGTCTCTTGCTCCTCTAGGATGTAGCCCCCCCCCCCTTGCTGGGAATCCAGAGTACATTCCATCACAACTGGATGTCAGGGTTTCCAAGTAACCTGCCCATAGCAAAGAAAACTCTGAGGCGGGCAATTTCCTCAAAGAAAGGGATGGATTTTGAAAGGATGTCATATTTTTTAAGATTTCAGAACATTTCTGAAAAACCTGGTGAATGTCTTCCTGAACTCATGAGCACAATTTTAGCAGACTATTTACATAAACCTAAAGATGAGATCAGAGGGGACATTGACCTAGTCTACAGAATAAATTCGACATATGCCAGGATAAATGAAGTACCCAGAGAGATACATATTAAATTTGTTAGAAGAGGGAATTTTGAAGGCACAGAGAGGGGGCCCGCTAATTTACCAACAAAAGGAAGTCGCCATCTTGAAGCAGATCCCAAAAAAGATTAGAAAGATGAGAAGGAGGTATTCCTTCTTATCCAAAAAATTGTTTGACCACGGGATTTGGTTTAAGTGGGCGATGCCGGAAGGGATGTTGGTGTTCTGGGATGAAGGAAGAGTAAGGATTAAAACAGTTGTTAAGGCGAAAGCCTTTCTTAAAAAACATTCCTCTGTCCTAGGGGAAGATTCAGGGGGGGCAGGGGGGGCCACGGCCCCGCCCGCTGGGGGCCAGGAAGGAGAAAAAGAAGATACAATTGCCAAGAGACTTAGATCAAAAAAATAACTTTGCTTTTTTATTAATATAGTATAACCTTTTTATCTGGATGTTTGTACACGACTGCCAGCATAGAATTGAGAATTTAGGATGTATGCACTTATTTTCACCTCATAGTATTTTTGAAAAATGTTTATTTTTTTTAAATGTTTTATCATGAAGCCGTGGAGGGGCCAATGATCCCGATGTGAAAGTTCTCAAAATATTTCTGTATCTCTTACCCCAGGGGTCCCCAACCTTTGCAACTTTAAGTCTGAAGGACTTCAGCTCCCAGACTTCTCCAGCCAGCAAAGCTGGCTGGAGAAGTCTGGGAGCTGAAGTCCTTCAGACTTAAAGTTGCAAAGGTTGGGGACCCCTGCCTTACCCTATCCTTTTGGAAAATTGTAAAAACCCAATAAAACTTTTTCAATATAAAAAAAAAAAAGAAAGGGTTTATTGGATATGTCATATTGGCACCGGCTGGTGAAAACCGACTCTGAAAATTCCTGTGGTTTTCACCTAATTAAAAGTGGAAGTTTGTCACGTTCTCAAAACAATCAGTCGCATGGTCCAATCAGGATACTGTCCAGTTGTTAGTTGACTCCAGTCCCCTCCTTCCAATCACCTGCAGGAATGTCCTTGGTTCCCTTGAGAAAGTATTTTGTTTTGACTACAATGCCCTCCCCTCCCTATCCCTCTTCTCCAGTGTGTCAGCACTGACGTCTCAAAATGGCCTCAGTCAAGCCAGCTTCAAGGTTGATACTGGATTCTTTTCCTGTGATGTGGATTTCAATTCCCAGACTCTCCTAGCCTCCTAGATTCTTTCTAAGGATCCTGGGAATTGATATGTCTTACCTGGACAACAGTCAGTTAATCTATATAAATAAAAATGTAACAAGAGTTTGTTCAAAACCGGTAATCTCCGAAAGTACTGCACCGATCGCTTCCACATTTTCACACAATGTTCCTTTGAAATACAATAGCAGAGTTGGAAGGGACCTTGGAGGTCATCTAGTCCAACTCCCTGCCTAGGCAGGAAGCCCTATACCATTTCAGACAAATGGCTATCCAACATCTTCTTGAAGACTTACAGGATTTGGGGCATTCACAACTTCTGGAGGCAATTTCTGTTCCACTGATTAATTGTTCTCACTGTCAGGAAATTTCTCCTCAGTTCTAAGTTGCTTCTCTCCTTGATTAGTTTCCACCCATTGCTTCTTGTTCTGCCCTCATCTGCTTTGGAGAATAGTTTGACACCCTCTTCTTTGTGGCAACCCCTGAGATATTGGAAGGCTGCTATCAGTCTCTTCTGGTCCTTCTTTTTATTAAACTAGACATACCCAATTCAGCCTCCAGTCCTCTAATCCTCTTGGTTGCTCTTCTCTGCACTCTTTCTAGAGTCTCCACATCTTTTTTACATCGTGGTGACCAAAACTGAATGCAGTATTCCAGGTGTGACCTTCCCAAGGCCTTATAAAGTGGTATTAACACTTCACGTGATCTTGATTCCATCCCTCTGTTTATGCAGCCTAGAACTGTGTTGGCTTTTTTGGCAGCTGCTGCCCATGGCTGGCTCTTATTTAAATGGTTGTCCACTAGGACTCCAAGATCCCTTTCACAGTTACTGCTATTGAGCAAGGTACCACCTATACTGTCCCTGTGCATTTCATTTTTGTTGCCTAAATGTAGAACCTGACTCTTTTCGCCATTGAATTTCATTTTATTAGATGGTGCCCAATGTTCAAGTCTTTCAAGATCCTTCTGTATCTTGAGCCTATCTTCTGGAGTGTTGGCTATTCCTGCCAGCTTAGTGTCGTCTGCACCAAGGTAGGTAGGTAATTGTCCTTAACAAATACAGTACTTATATATCACTTAGTCAAACACCCATAATACGTCTTCAACGGGAAGACGTTGAAGCTTTTGATATCGTGACATTTTGGATTGGTAACCTTTCCTATCAAAATAATTGCACAGGATGAATAAAACAAACATTTGAAGCTGCCCTGTTAAAATGGTTCTCAGACCCCATGGAAAAGAAATTTAATTTCCAGTCTGACAACAGAGGGAAATGATTATTCCTGGTGCACTGAATCGTGTTAATTATAATTAAATTAAAATGTGATTAAATGAAACCAAATTTAGCTTTGGCCATGGTGTGATCCACTTTTCAGGTGTTTGGCCACTCGGGACACCACTTAAAATCTAAGTGGGGAAAAAGATGATACGGGCACTTCCTTGGCGTACAACCAAAATTTAGCCCAAAATGTTCGTTGCTAAACAAGACAGTTCTTAAGTGCGTTTTCCTCCATTTTATGACCTACCATGCCATAGTTGTTAAATAAATCACTGCAGCTATTAAGCACGGTTGCTGTTGTTGTTTTTTATAAATGTTTAATATTTAATAATAAATATTTAATATATAGGGGAGACCAGATAGCAGTGTTCCAATATCTCAGGGTTGCCACAAAGAAGAGGGAGTCAAACTATTCTCCAAGGCACCTGAGGGCAGAACAAGAAGCAATGGGTGGAAACTAATCAAGGAGAGAAGCAACTTAGAACTGAGGAGAAACTTCCTGACAGTGAGAACAATTAATCAGTGGAACAACTTGCCACCAGAACTTGTGAATGCTCCAACCCTGGAGGTTTAAGTAGGGGGTTGGACTAGAAGACCTCCAAGGTCACTTCCAACTTTGTTAAATGAGAGAGAGAGAGAGAGAGAGAGAGAGAGAGAGAGAGAGAGAGAGAGAGAGAGAGAGAGAGAGAGAGAGAGACCTACCTACTTACCATATTTGTCCCTCTCTCACTATCCCTCTACCTACCTACCTACCATATTTGTCCCTCTCTCACTATCCCTCTATCTACCTACCTACCTACCTACCTACCTATCTACCTACCTACCTACCTACCGTATTTCTCCCTCTCCTTCTCTCTCCCTCTACCTACCTAACTCTCTACTGTATTTCTCCCTCTCTCTATCCCTCTACCTACCTACCAACCTACCGTATTTCTCCCTCTCCCTCTCTATCCCTCCACCTACCTACCTATCTACGTCGGATGCTTAAAACGCATTTCTTCCATCTGGCCGGCCTGACATAGATTAAGGGTTTTTAGAGTTAATATTTTAATGGTCTTAATTTTCTTAGCACAGATTTTATTATTTAATTCGATTTTAGATTATATGTATGTATTGTGGTTTTTATTTTTCTGTGCACCGCCCTGAGTCCTACCACGGAGAATAGGGCGGTATATAAATCCGATAAATAAAAATAAAATAAAATAATAAAATACCTATCTACCTACCGTATTTCTGCCTCTCCTTCTCTCTCCCTCTACCTACCTACCTATCTACAATATTTCTCCCTCTCTCTATCCCTCTACCTACCTACCTACCTACCTACTGTATTTCTCCCTCTCCCTCTCTATCCCACTACCTACCTACCTACCTACCTACCTATCTACCTACCTACCTACTGTATTTCTCCCTCTCCCTCTCTATCCCTCTCCCTCCCTCCCTCCCTCCCTCCCTCCCTACCTACCTACCTACCTACCTACCTACCTACCTACCTACCTACCTATCTACTGTATTTCTCCCTCTCTCCCTCTACATACCTACCTACCTACCGTATTCCTCTCTCTCTCTAACCCTCTACCTATCTACCTACCTACCTACTGTATTTCTCCCCCTCTCTCTCTATCCCTCTACCTACCTACCTACTTACTGCATTTTTCCCTCTCTCTATCGCTATAGCTGCCTACTCTACCTACCTACTGTATTTCTCCTTGAATCTTATGGACAGAATATTTTATGTCATAAAGGATGACATAATACCTGTGGCCCACTGCTCTCTCTGTATCCATCTACCTACCTTTTTTTACAATTTATTTACATTTCCGTTGCATGTACCTGATCGGTGCAGGACTTTAGGAGATTAGCGGTTTTCAACAAACTCTTGTTACATTTTTATTTATATAGAAGAGTTTTCGGCAGAGGTGGTATTCAGCCGGTTCTCTCCATTTCGGGCGAACCAGTAGCGGCGTCTGTGGGAGGCTCTCCCCACCTGCCCCGACGTAATGCGCGAGCACGGCGCATGCGCAGACGAGGAACATGCACTCACATTTGCAAACCAGTAGGGAAGGTGAATCCTGCTGCTGGTTTTCGGGTGATAAAAGAAAAAAAGAAAAGGGAATGGGGAAACTAAAAAATGCAAGAAAAAAAAGGGAAAGTTAAGGACTATATAAGTGATTTCCAACCTTCTTTTCAACAGATAATGCCATTCGTGTTCTCCCTCCCGTCTCTTAAATATTTGACAAATATCTCTTCACGTCCTAATGAAATAACAGAATCGCGGAATTACTTTAATGGTTTTTCGGGACACATTTTGATTAGAAAATGGAGAGGGAATTTCTGACAGCAGTATAAGCTTTCAACGATGTGCTTAAATATATTTAGTCATATGAGATGTCAGGATCAGCTGCCTCCCCGGATTGGGCCTTGGATACTTGAGAGTCAATTTATTATATTCTTTCCAATAAGTTTAGATTTATCGATTTCCTCTATGCTTTTAAAAACCTAGAATGATTGACTTTCTGTTCCGGCTTCTGGCGGCAACGGATGAACCTTGGGGTTCGTCCGCCGTTTTGTTCTTTTTTCTGCCCCTAACGGGGCGGGGTGCCCCCCCCTTTTTTCTGGGGGGGACCCTCCGTAGGACTGGCTTGCCTGGACTGGTTCTCCCGGCGGCAGCTGGGGAACGGTCCTTGTCTTCGGTCCAGGTGGAAGAAGACATGCTGCGGGGGGCTTGGTTCCCTTTGCCAACAGAGGACGGTAACGAATATTGAATTCGGAGAGAACGGAGGGCTCGGGTCGGATGGCTTTGCCGGGACTTGAGCTGCGAGGTGGAGAGTAAGTGTTTTTAGCTTTATTGCTGGCGGCTTTGGAAGAGAGAGATGTGGAGGGGGGTGTTTGTTTGCTAAACCCCCCCTCGGATTTACAGCAGCGGCGCGCAGAAATGGCTCCTGGAATGCACGGAGCGGATATTTCGCATCCGGACTGTTGCGCAACAAGTGAAAGTCTTCCGCGGCTTGTTTTCATACAATGTATCTAAGTCCGGCTTGACTGAAACAATTTCTCTGCTGTTTTCTCCGGCTGGCTGCCAGAGTGGGTGGTGGAAGACGGCTGCCCTTTGTTCCTGAATGTTTATTTCTTTATGGAAAATTTTCCACCATTCCTTCGTGATTTGGACTGCCTCCCTCTATCAACGGATGATTTTCTGGATTAATTGATTCCTTCCCAGGAGTGCCTTCTTTGTCTTAATAATTGATAGTGGAAAGTGTTTTGCTCTCTGGACATGATAACTTTTTTACAACTTTTCTGAACTTTTTTCCCGGGATTTGCTCCAGCGGTCGCACCCAAAAAACGCCATCTTAGTGGCACTGACTTAAACAGCTCACCATGGCTTCAAAAAAACAACCAGGAAATCCAGGATTGGAAGAGAGAATGACAGCTTTGGAAACAGTGTTAAACTCCTTGGTGCTGGAAATCAGAGAATTTAGAAAGGATCATACTAGCACTAAGCTTGAACTATTGGAGACACAGAAAAAATTGATGGAGAATACACAGAAGACCGAGGAGTTGGAAGTGGGGCTGGCTGGGGCAAAGGGAGAACTTAAAAATGTTAATACTGAAATTGGAGATTTGTCTGGTCATATGTCTAGGATGGATTTTGAGAGGATGTCATATTTTTTAAGATTTCAGAATATTTCTGAGGAATCTAGTGAATGCCTTCCTGATCTCATGAGTACAATTTTATCAGACTATTTACACAAACCCAAAGAGGAGATCAGGGGGGACATTGACCTAGTCTACAGAATAAACTCAGCATATGCCAGGATGAATGAAGTACCCAGAGAGATACATATTAAATTTGTTAGAAGGTCGACAAGGGAGGGAATCTTGAAGGCGCAGAGGGAGGGTCCGTTAATTTACCAACAAAAGGAAGTAGCCATCTTGAAGCAGATCCCAAAAAAGATTAGGGAGATGAGACGGAAATATTCCTTCTTATCTAAAAAATTGTTTAACCACGGGATTTGGTTTAAGTGGGCGATGCCAGAAGGGATGTTGGTGTTCTGTGACGGAGGAAGAGTAAGGATTAAAACAGTTGCTGAGGCGGATGCCTTTCTTAAAAAACATTCCTCCATCCTGGGGGAAGATTTAGGGGGGACGGAGGGGGCCACGCCCCCGCCTGCTGGGGGCCAGGAAGGAGAACAAGAAGACACAATTGCCAAGAGACTTAGATCTAAAAAATGACTTTTATTTTTATTTTTATTAATACAGTATAATTTTTGTCTGGATGTTTATACACGACTGCCAGCATAGAATTCAGAATTTATATGTTTGCATTTATTTTCACCTTGTTGTATTATTGAAAAATGTATTACCAATGTCTTGTTAAGAAGCCCGGGAGGGCCAACGTTCCCGACGTGAAAGTTCTCAAAATATCTTTTCAATTCACCTTACCCTACCCATTTTTGTTAAAAAATTTGTAAAACTCAATAAAACTTTTTCTATATAAAAAAAAAAAAACCTAGAATGATTAAAACAAGATTATTCTTTTTAAAGGATTACAGAAAGGACAGCGAAGATTTATTTTATTTATTTATTCGAATTTATACCCCGCCCTTCTCCTTGTTAGGACCCAGGGCGGCACACAGGCATTATTTAAAACCACAATAAATACAATATACATCATTAAAATATATTAAATTGTTCAACCCGTGCTAAAACCCATTTTAAAAACCCTGCCAAATTATAATTTAAGTATAAAAAGTCAGAAACGGGGGGCTATCCTAGGCCGGCTTGTTGGAATAAATGCGTCTTAAGACGTTGGCGGAAGAGGCGGAGGTCCGAGGTAGTGCGAAGGTCAGGGGGTAGGTCGTTCCAGAGGGCCGGGCCCACCACAGAGAAGGCCCTTCCCCTGGGTGTCACCAACCGGCATTGCCCAGCCGACGGCACCCGGAGAAGACCCTCTCTGTGGGAGCGGATCGGACGAAGGGATGTATGGGGCAGGAGGCGGTCTCGTATATAGCTAGTGGAGAAAGTGGGCAGGATTAAATGCCACACGACAGGAAGCAAATACAAGAGAAATATAGGGAATCGTTGCCTTTCGAGCACAACTGAGCTCCCAATGTATGTTGCTAAGAGAGACAGTTATTAAATGAGTTTTGCTCCATTTAATGACCTTGTTTGGCCCAGTTGTGAATCACTGCAGTTGTTAAGTTAGTGACATGGTTGTTAAGTGAATCTGGCTTCCCCATTTACTTTGCTAGGCAGAAGGTCAAGTGGCCTCAATAACTCTCAGAGAGAGTACTAACGGCCAGATGACTGCAAGATGACTGCAAGGAATATAAATCCTTCTGTCAATTCCCATGGGAGACAAGGAGGGGGTGTATTCCATGCATACTGTCTGTGTCAACTCCCCATGTTGACATTTCACGCATACCCTGGATCTCAGATTACAGTAGCTGGTTTGAGATGGGTGTATTTATTGGGTAACGTGATTTATGACACAGAGTGAGGGGAGGAAATGAACAGGGGCAAAGTTCAGAAGCAGATAGGCAAAGCAAAAGAAATGTCTGCGAATAAATCTTGCCTTATGAAGCTGTTACTAAATCACTAGTTTCTGTAATGAAACATTGGCTCTTACTATGTGTTCGTTAAGGCATCGTTGGGAAACTTTACAGTCGGCTGGAGTCGGATCTCAGATTACTGCAGCGGGCTTGGGAGGGTGCATCTTACAGGGGAATGTGATCTATGACACAGACTGAGGGGAGGGGAGAAACGGGGTAAAGTTCAGCAATAAACCAAACAAAGCATAGACTTGACTGCGAACAGATCTTGCCTAATGGTGTGCCTAATAAACAACTAGTTTTTTTGTATTGAACTTTGACTTGATGCTCATGAATCAATTAGGGCATTTTTAGGAATCTTTACCCCTTCCACCTTCCACCAGAAGTGGAAGCTTCCTGGATTAAGTGAGGAAGCTTCCTGGATGAGAAGCAAAACGTCTTCAAGGTAAAAAAAAAACTTTGCAGACCCCTGTTCTATTGTGATTGCAATAGAACAGGGGTCTGCAAAGTTGGCTCTTTTAAGACTGGCGGACTTCAACTCCCAGAATTTCCCAGCCAGCCGGCAATAGAGCACTCGAAGGATGTTGTTGGTTCAAAATAAATAGAAACAGCAATAGACATGGAGGTGGAGGAAGAATTGTACTATACCAGTGATGGCAAAACTTTTTGGCACCGAGTGCCCAAACTGGAACTTGTGGGCATGTGTGCGTGTGTTAGGATAATCATCCTGATGTTGGGTTGACAATATATATATAAGCCAGGATTCTTAAAGAGCATATGTAACTTTAAGGAACTATGTGGAATCTGATCTGTAATTTGTGATCTCCAGGCAGAAATTAAGTGTCCAATTCGGCCATTCCACCCTGTGGAGATGCCACACTACCAGCCTCCTCTACCGCAAAGATCCCACAGAAGAAGAGCAGCCTGGACAACTGTGGGATCTGGCAGGGTGAGAGCTGTGACCCACAAACACAAAACTTTTGCTGTGTCCCAGCATAACAGATATAGCGCCCTTGCTGATCTTAATGGGGACACTAAAGTGACAGGTCAGGGTAATAATGACGACTCAAATAAGCAGGGGATTGTGGTCCAAAGTGAAGAACCTACTTCAGAAATGCAAAAGTGTGAACCAGGGATCATGCATCAGTCACACAACAAGAGCAAGGTACCCAAAAAGAGAAGTCACCTCCTGATTGGTGACTCAATCGTAAGAGATGTAAACTTAGGTAAGGATATGGAGGTTTTGAAAGATGTCAAGAGGCGTATTCTAAAGATAGTCAAGAATGCAAGTAAGGACTGTGAAGTTGATGCTATTATACATCTTGGCACAAATGATCTGTCCCAAAAAGATGTAGCTTCTGTGCAGAATGATTTCCAGAGTTTGGGGTACGAACTTAGTAGTACAGGTTGTAGGCTTATCTTCTCAGAGATCATACCAGTATACAAGGAACAAAAAGGAAAGGGCCAGCGCATAGCAGAGTTTAATGTGTGGCTAAAGGAGTGGTGTAAAAAGGAAGGCTTTGGTCTTATTAGTCATGATGCCTGCAGCTGGTCCAATGATAAACTGTACAAAAGAGATGGTTTGCACCCATCCAAGAAAGGGACTGAGTTACTTGGCACTAAATTCACAGATTTCCTGGCTAAACATTTAAACTGAATAGTGGGGACAGAGAATCAATAGATAAAGAATATTTCTGTCCCCAGCAAACTAAAATTCATAGGGTTATCAGTGCATGTAACATAGATATTGGTGCGGGTAATATTACCAACACTGCTGTCAAGCAAAACCAAACAATTAACAGTGAGTGCCATACCATGTACATGAACCATACAAGTGGCAAAGAAATAGGGGCAAAGAGAACCATAGTCAGGCATAACACAGGTTTCGTAGACAGAAAACACAGGGTCAATCAAAATGGACTCAAATGTCTATACACCAATGCACAGAGTATGAGGAATAAACAGGGTGAATTAGAAATTCAAGTAAATGAGGGCAGATACGATATTGTTGCCATTACAGAAACTTGGTGGGATGAAACCCACAAATGGAACATACAGCTAGAAGGATTTAAATTACTTAAAAGAAATAGACAAAATAAAAGAGGAGGTGGAGTTGCACTATATATAAGAAATAATTATATCTCTACAGAAATAGAGCACAACAATGATGAGAACTATCTTGAATGTATTTGGGTCAATATTAAAGGATGGGGGGGGGGAATGATATTGTCATAGGTCTATACTACAGGCCACCCAACCAAGCAGAGGAAGTGGATGTACTTTTTGCTAACCAGCTAACTAAGGTATGTAGGAAGCACACTGCAATAGTAATGGGAGATTTTAACTACCCTGACATCAATTGGGAAACAAACTCTGCACCAAGTGGAAGATCCAACAGGTTCCTAAGAAACCTAGCAGACAACTTTGTTTCCCAAAAGGTAGAGAAGGGAACAAGGGGATCAGCAATATTGGATTTAATTCTCACTAACAGAGAGGAAATGATAGAAGGTGTAGAAGCTACAGGAACTTTGGGGGCAAGCGATCATGAAATACTGGAATTCAACATTATGCAAACAAAAGTAGTTGAACAAAGTCAAACTAGAGTCTTAGACTTCAAGAGAGCTAATTTCAATAAACTCAGAGAGAGCTTGGGAAGGATTCCATGGATGAGAATCCTCAAGGGGAAAACAACTCAGGAAGCTTGGGAAATTTTGAAAAATGAGATTATAAAAGCCCAGTCCAGCGCAATACCAATGAAGAAGAAAAATAACAGTTCCCAAAAGAAACCAGCATGGCTGCATAAAGAACTCTCTGACAAATTGAAAGACAAAAAGGATAAATATAAAAAGTGGAAAAAGGGGGACATAACCAAGGCAAAATATCAGCAAATAGCCCGAGCCTGTAAAGATGAAGTGAGGAAAGCTAAGGCTCGCAATGAAGAAAGGCTTGCCAAAAAAGTAAAAAATAACAAAAAAAGCTTCTTCCAACATGTTAAAAATAAGAAAAAGGTTAAGGAAACAATTGGTCCACTGCTGGGAGAAAATGGCAAGAAGATGATAAGCAACAGGGAGAAAGCAGAACTATTTAACTCTTTTTTTGCATCTGTCTTTACACAAAGGGATAAAACAGTCCAACCAATCAAAAACAGCACCACAAATATCAGATTAGGAACACAAGTTGAAATAGGGAAGAAAATGGTAAGTGAGCACCTGTCTGCCCTGGACGAGTTCAAATCACCAGGACCGGATGGATTACACCCCAGGGTCCTGAAGGAACTGGCAGACGAGATCTCAGAACCACTGAACTATATCTTTCAGAGATCCTGGAGCACCGGGGAACTGCCAGAAGACTGGAAAAGAGCAGATGTGGTTCCCATCTTCAAAAAAGGGAAAAAAACAGATCCAGGAAACTATAGACCCATCAGCCTGACCTCAATACTAGGAAAGATTCTGGAAAAGATAATTAAACAACAAATAAGTGAACACCTAGAAGCAAACAAAGTAATAGCCAAAAGCCAACATGGGTTTGTCAAAAACAGATCATGCCAGACGAATCTAATTGAATTCTTTGACAAAGTGACAAAATCAGTGGACCAGAGGAATGCTGTTGATATAATTTACCTGGACTTCAGTAAGGCATTTGATAAAGTAGACCATAACCTACTATTAGATAAAGTAGAAAATTGTGGGTTAGACAGCAGCACCACCAAATGGATTTGCAACTGGCTGACCAACCGCACTCAACGTGTAGTCCTCAATGGAACTGCATCTACATGGAAGGAAGTATGCAGTGGAGTCCCCCAAGGCTCTGTTTTAGGCCCAGTACTCTTTAACATCTTCATCAACGATTTGGATGAGGGGATAAATGGCGAACTCATCAAATTCGCAGACGACACCAAGCTGGCAGGAATAGCCAACACTCCAGAAGATAGGCTTAAGATACAGAAGGATCTAGACAAACTTGAACATTGGGCACTGTCTAATAAAATGAAATTCAATTGTGAAAAAAGTAAGGTCCTACATATAGGCAAGAAAAACCAAATGCACAAGTACAGTATAGGTGGTACCTTGCTCGATAGTAGCAACTGTGAGAGGGATTTTGGAATCCTAGTGGACAACCATTTAAATATGAGCCAGCAGTGTGCAGCAGCTGCCAAAAAAGCCAACACAGTTCTAGGCTGCATCAACAGAGGGATAGAATCTAGATCACGTGAAGTGTTAATGCCACTGTATAGTGCCTTGGTAAGGCCACACTTGGAATACTGCATACAGTTTTGGTCGCCACGATGTAGAAAAGACGTGGAGACTCTGGAAAGGGTGCAGAGAAGAGCAACCAAGATGATTAGAGGACTGGAGACTAAGACATATGAAGAACGGCTGCAGGAGCTGGGTATGTCTAGTTTGATGAAGAGAAGGACCAGGGGAGACATGATAGCAGTGTTCCGATATCTCAGAGGGTGCCACAAAGAAGAGGGAGTCAAACTTTTCTCCAAGGCACCTGGGGGCAGGACAAGAAGCAATGGGTGGAAACTAACCAAGGAGAGAAGCAACTTAGAACTAAGGAGAAATTTCCTGACAGTAAGAACAATTAACCTCTGGAACAGCTTGCCTCCAGAAGTTGTGAATGCCCCAACCCTGGAAGTCTTTAAAAAGATGTTAGACAGCCATTTGTCTGAAATGGTATAAGGTTCCTGCCCATGCAGGGGGTTGGACTAGAAGACCTACAAGGTCCCTTCCAACTCTGCTATTGTATTGTATTGTATTGTATTGTATTGATTGGCTGTGCTTCCCAGCTCAATCATCAAAGGCAGCTGGAAACACAGTTCATTCCCTTTTGCTTTCCTTTGCTTCCTGAATGCCACTGAGGGAGGAGCTAAAACTGAAGACGGAAGAAGAGTATCATTGTTTTGACTCACTGTAAGATAACTGTGGTTTTGTTTATTGTTAGAGGAGTTAGTATCACTGTTTGGAAGAAGTAATTTAGTTACTAAAAAAGTAAAGACTATTTTTTTTTCTACCATCAGTGTTTGATAGTTATTGTGTGCTTTAAGCAACGTATCTCTTGCTGTCTGATGTATTGCACTATTCCGCCTGTTTATTTTCCAACGGGGGTGTTTTTTACCCCTAACAACAGGAATAAGAATAAACAGGAATAAGACCACAGGAAAAGCCAACACAGTTCTAGGCTGCATAAACAGAGGGATAGAATCTAGATCACGTGAAGTGTTAATGCCACTGTATAGTGCCTTGGTAAGGCCACACTTGGAATACTGCATACAGTTTTGGTCACCACGATGTAGAAAAGACGTGGAGACTCTGGAAAGAGTGCAGAGAAGAGCAACAAAAAGGATTAGGGGACTGGAGGCTAAAACATATGAAGAACGGTTGCAGGAACTGGGTAGATCTAGTTTGATGAAAAGAAGGACCAGGGGAGACATGATAGCAGTGTTCCAATATCTCAGAGGGTGCCACAAAGAAGAGGGAGTCAAACTATTCTCCAAGGCACCTGGGGGCAGGACAAGAAGCAATGGGTGGAAACTAATCAAGGAGAGAAGCAACTTAGAACTAAGGAGAAATTTCCTGACAGTTAGAACAATTAACCTCTGGAACAGCTTGCCTCCAGAAGTTGTGAATGCCCCAACCCTGGAAGTCTTTAAGAAGATGTTAGATAGCCATTTGTCTGAAATGGTATAAGGTTCCTGCCCACGCAGGGGGTTGGACTAGAAGACCTACAAGGTCCCTTCCAACTCTGCTATTGTATTGTATTGTATATACAGGTAGGGCATTGTAGCGGATAATTTTGTGTACTATGCTTAGGTCAGACTTTAATTGGTGTAGTTCCAGATTGTCCAAGCCCAAAACTTTAAGGCTGGTGGGATTTGGAGGTTCTTCAAACCGGCCATAACATTAGCTATGGGTTCTCCCCAATCCAGGCACAACCCATAGAGCCCACCCCTGAAGTGGGTGACTACTTTTAAGTCCCAGGCGATCTGCTTCCTGCAATCCACATTGAGGTAGCATCTCTAACACGGCATTAGAGGAGGGAGAAATGCAATTCTTGGAAACGCCAACTACCGAGACATCAACATTTATGCTTCACTGGTGTTTGTAATCATCTTGTTTATATAGGGAAAATGATACGTACATACACCGACTCATATAAATCTACAGGCTTCATTGCAGATAGGAAATTAGATGTGCTGGGAAGAATTAATTATAATGGCTGAAGTTGTTAAAAAGTATCGAAGCATTTACAATACAGAATTATAAAATCCTGGAGCAGGGAGGGCCACGGAGGTCATGTAGTCCAACCCCTAAAACCCCAAGGCACAATCCAGTTTGAAGCATCTTTACATTTCAGGGCTCTCCAGCCTCCATGTCAGGATTTCTCCGTGTTGGAGTGTGGACTTCAACACTCAGAATTCCCCAGCCAACATGGTGGTTATGGAATTCTGGAAGTTGAAGTCTGTTCTGACCGAGGCTTCCCAAGAGCACGAAGCCAACTCCTGGTCCTGACAAAAAACCCTTTTATAAATTGGCTGTGAATTCTGCTCATTCACATCCACCAAAGTCTTTCAAGGGAGGATTTCCAGTCACGGACCTTATCTGGCTTGGAGAGCTGCCATGACATCTGCAAAACATGGCAAGGAGTCTCAGAGACTCATGAACCAATTAAGTGAACTTATTGTGTTCTGCATTCAGAGCACCTGCAGGAATGTCCTTATCCAAGAGAAAGTATTTTGTCTTGACTACAATACCCCAACTATCTCTATTCCCTCTCCCCTATGCCTCTTCTCCAGTGTGTCAGCACCGAAGTCGAAAAAGAAGGACCAGGGGAGACATGATAGCAGTGTTCCAATATCTCAGGGGCTGCCACAAAGAAGAGGGAGTCAAACTATTCTCCAAAGCACCTGGGGGCAGGACAAGAAGCAATAGGTGGAAACTAATCAAGGAGAGAAGCAACTTAGAACTGAGGAGGATTTGCCTGACAGTGAGAACAATTAACCAGTGGAACAGAAGTTGCCTCCAGAAGTTGTGGATGCCCCAACACTGGAAGCCTTTAAGAAGATGTTGGATAGCCATTTGTCTGAAATGGTATAGGGCTTCCTGCCTAGGCAGGGAGTTGGACTAGATGACCTCCAAGGTCCCTTCCAACTCTGCTATTGTATTGAAATAGAAGGAGAGACGGAGGGATGGAGAAGGGAAGGAAGGAAGGAAAAGGAAGACCTCCAAGGTCCCTTCCAACTGCTATTGTATTGTATTGAAATAGAAGGAGAGAGGGAGAAGAGAGGGAGGGATGAAGAAAGGAAGGAAGGAAAAGGAAGGGAGGGAGGGAGGAAGAGAGGAAGGAAGGGAAGAAGGAAGGAAGGAAGAAGTCTTTATGAAGATGTTGGATAGCCATTTGTCTGAAATGGTATAGGACTTCCTGCCTAGGCAGGGGGTTGGACTAGAAGACCTCAAAGGTCCCTTCCAACTCTGGTATTGTATTGTATTGTATTGTATTGTATTGTATTTATTGTATTGTATTGTATTGTATGTATTGTGTTATGTTGTGTTGTGTTATGTTGTAATGTATTGTCTCAAAATGGCTTCAGTCAGGCCAGATTCAGGGTTGACTACTCCTGGCCTAGGCACGAAAGCCAACTGATTGACTTTGGGTCAGTCACCTTCTTTCAGCCCAATCCACCTCAAAGGGTTGCTGTTGAGGGAGAAATAGGAAGAGGAAGGAGGATATGTTCACCACCTTGACTTACTTATAAAATAATAAAAGTGGGGTAAACATCAAGTCTATCTATATAAAAGCCAAATACCACTCACTCATCACAAAATCTCCAGAACCGTAAAGCCTACAAACTTGAAATTTGGCACGTATGTTCCCCTTGGCTTCTAGGTGCTCACTGAGAAAGGATATTTCGAAATGACCATCAAATCATTAGCATTTCTTATACAGTAATTAACACGGTCTGGTGCTAAGGAGTTCTACTCGCCCTCCCCACCTGAAAAGAACTCTGTTCCAACTGCCAGTTGCATCACATTCCATTACCTCGGTTCAAACTGACAGACGTTCCACTCCTTCCCTCAGGAGCCTCCTGGGGCTCCTTACAGTACTAAACTTCGGTACCTCACCAAAATGTCTACACCTTCCACCTACAGAACTGCATCCGGACTCAAGCCAGTGGGAGCGATATTTCCTTTCGTGTTTCAATCACCGACCACCCCTGAGCCAACGGATTGAAACCGGATTTCTCCTGAATTGCCCGATCGCATAGTTTTGTCATGAAGCACAGGTATCCAGCTAGCACATGAATGCAATCCATTTAAGCGCATCGTACCAGCTCTCCGACAATCCTGGATATTGTCTCTGGACGTGACTTTTCATAAACAGCGCTCATTCAGGAAACTGCCAGGGTCAACAAAGGACAATGAGCGATGTCCATTTCTAACTGAAGGACCATCTCCTTCCTGCCACCGGATGCTTCTTCATTCTTCTGCCCATTGGCGGTGACGTTCTTACAGGTGGGTGGGCAGTCAACCTTCACGTCGGTCTCAAATTCTACCAGGGCAGAGACTTACAAAAACAGACCACGATTCCGCATCACCTCCCATTTCATTAGACCCAAGTGACTTGGTACCTTGACAAGCCTTTCCGTTCTTCGCGATCCCAATGATGCAATAGGCCCAAGAAACACACCCATTTTTGTGCTCCTTAATCTCCAGAGGTCAATAGGAAAGGTTTCTTCTTCTTCTTCTTTTTTAATGTATTGATGCAACACTTTGCTTCTGATTGGTACCCGACGTTTCACAGTTTCCCTCTGCCTCACAACAAAGCTAGATGTTTCATTAGCTTCCTAGCAACGGCCTCGTGGGCGGCTTGTCGTCAGGTGTCCTAAATCAATTCGCTCCTTTTCTAGTCCAGGTGTTTCTGCAGCCCGCTGGTGGAGCGCACATCTCATTCTTGATTTAAATCTTTGCCGTTCTGATTTTCGGAGCAGGACATGCTTCACAAAACCATCCCTTCCTTGCTAAAAAAATCACTGTGCAATGCCGATGCAATTAGCAGAGCTTATTACAAGGTGATAGCATTTTAGCAATTCCTTCAATTACTCGCGTTGCTGATTCTGCAGGTTGGAGCCCTTCAAACCTCTAGGTCAAGCTATGTCAGGTGCAAGGAACCAAGGACAACCCAAGGAACTACCGTATTTTTCAGAGTATAAGACGCACCTTCCTCCCACCTCTAAAAGAGGGTGAACATTTGAGTGCGTCTTATACACCTAATGTAGCCCCATTCACCCACCCACCAGCCCCCACCCTTTGGCCAGCAGTTTACCTCCTTGTAGCAAACAGAGAAAATGAGGCTTGCGAAGGCAGCAATAATAATAATAATAATTAATTTAATTTATAAACCGCTCTCTCTCCCCGAAGGGACCCGAGGCGGTGCACAGGGAATTTAAAAATGCATATATAAAACCACAAACAAATACAATATTAAAATGAATTATACTAAAACCCTGGGCTAAAATCCCATATTAAAACTAAAAACTAAACCCCTAAAAACCCTGAAAACAGTTCTATTATCCCAGGCCGGCCAAGCAGAAGAAGTGTGTTTTTAGTTTTTGATGGAAGGAGCGGAGGTCTGTAGTTGTTCTAATTTCGGGGGGAAGGTCGTTCCAGAGGGTCGGGCCCGACACAGAGAAGGCCCTTCCCCTGGGCGTCGCCCGCTGGCACAGCCTACTGGACGGCACCCGGAGAAGTCCCTCTCTGTGGGAGCGAATCGGCCGCAGGGATGTATGGGGCAGGATGCGATCCCGCAGATAGCTAGGTCCCGTGCCATGGAGCGCTTTAAAGATCATAACCAACACCTTGAAGCGCACCCGAAAGACGACAGGCAGCCAATGCAGCTCGCGCAGGAGTGGCTCGCGCAATAGGCTATGGCAATCCCTGCAGCCTGAAACAGCTGATCATCGGGAGGCAGGTGCTGAAATTGAAAGTGAAACTTGCGGTTTGCTGCAAGGAGGCAAATTGCTGGGAGGCAGAGGCAGATATTTTTTCTTCTAATCAGGCTAAACTGAAACAGGCTGTTTGCTGCAAGGAGGCAAATTGCTGGGAGGCAGAGGCAGATATTTTTCCTTCTAATCAGGCTAAACTGAAACAGGCTGTTTGCTGCAAGGAGGCAAATTGCTGGGAGGCAGAGGCAGATATTTTTCCTTCTAATCAGGCTAAACTGAAACAGGCTGTTTGCTGCAAGGAGGCAAATTGCTGGGAGGCAGAGGCAGATATTTTTTCTTCTAATCAGGCTAAACTGAAACAGGCTTTTTGCTGCAAGGAGGCAAATTGCTGGGAGGCAGAGGCAGATATTTTTCCTTCTAATCAGGCTACACTGAAACAGGCTGTTTGCTGCAAGGAGGCAAATTTCTGGGAGGCAGAGGCAGATATTTTTCCTTCTAATCAGGCTAAACTGAAACAGGCTGTTTGCTGCAAGAAGGTACCATAAATCAATACCTATAAAGGCCTATAGAATGTTCAAAATTATTAGACTTATTTTTTTAAAGACTGCTTTCTTATTATTCTAGACAACTTAGCAAAATGAAGAAGCTTTTTAAAATGAATGCTTGATCTGAAGAGGCCGAGTGCTTATTGTATCTTCTTTAAAATAGCAGAGAATAGTGTATACTTCCAGAAAGCCACATCAATTTTAACAGTATCTGTACAAGTATAGTCTGAAATGCAACGTCACAAGCAGTGTATATCCCCTGTACTGTTTGCTGTTTGGTGCAAGGAGGCAAATTGCTGGGAGGCAGAGGCAGACATTTTTCCCTTGTTTTCCTCCCTGAAAGCTAGGTGCATCATATACTTCAGAGCGTCTTATACTCCAAAAATTCAGAGTCGCTTCTTTTTAAAAAAAATATTTTTATTATATAATTGTCTTCACTTTACATCACAATTTCATCTTTGCAACAACTCTATACCGGTTTATATCTACAATTTTGTTATAAATACCATTATATAGTTATCTTTCTAAGTAATTTTTTTTTACATTTTTGAAACATCTGATCCTTACATGCTATTACATACAGTCAATATTCACTATATACATTACATTTACACTTGTTTCCAATTTCTAATTCCTTTGTCATCTTTCACTATTAGTTTTCTAATCTTTGCATAACGGTCAAGCCAATTATAGCATACATCCCAAATTAAATACCATATATTTCGGAGTATAAGATGCACCGGAGCATAAGACGCACCAAGATTTTGAAGAGGCAAATTTTTTAAAAAAAGGTTTTGCACTCTGTAAACCTCCCATAAACAGGCCCATTTTTTGGCAAAAATGAGCTATTTTTTGCTCATTTCTGCCCTCCCGAGACCCCAGGAGCACTCTGCAAGCCTCCCAAAGGCTCTGCATGGCCATTTTGGTGAAGGGGGTGGAGTTTTGGGAGGCCAAAAATGCTGTATTCAGTTTATAAGACACACCCAGATTTTCACCGGGGAAGGTGTGTCTTATACTCTGAAAAATACTGTAGTATTCTGTTTCTCCTTTTTCTTTGATTTGAAGGCAACTTCTGTTCCATTGGTTGATTGTTCTCACTGTCAGAAAGTTCCTCCTTATTTTAAGGTTGAATCTCTCCTCGGTCAGCTTCCATCCATGATTCCTTGCCTGGCCTTCAGGTGCTTTGGGAAATAGCTTGACCCCCTCCCCTCTGTAGCAGCCCCTCAAATATTGGAGCACTGCTATCATGTCTCCCCTGGTCCTTCTCTTCACTAGACTAGCCATGCCCAGTTCCTATAGCTGTTCATTGGTCCTAGCCATAAAAACCAACTGGGTGATTTTGGCCCAGTCTCTCTTCTCTTTCCCTCTCTTTCTCTCTCTTTCCCTCTCTCTCTCTTTCTCTCTCTCTCCCAGCTTGGCGTAAAAATAATAAAGGCGGGGTATAAGCAAATAAAAATTAAAAATTAAAAAAAAAACAAGTTGCCAGCTGTCTCTGGAGATTCTCAAGTTGCCAGCTTTAGTTACTATGACTTGGCGCAACCTCTGCTGATGCTACAAGGTTGTGTTGCGCCATCTGCTTCACATCTCTGCTCTCTTCGACTTCCGTGGTCTTCGCTCCTTCCACCAAGAGTAAATAAAGATGCAGCAGACAGAGGACAAAGCTGGCCCTCGGTTCAAAAAGTCGGCTGCAATACGCAGCCTTGCTTCCCCCCTCCTCCCCGCTCCGATCTTCACTTAGGAGAATTAGCTGTCGTCAAAGTGTACATTGGTATGGAGAGCCATTGTTTTCCTGCTGGAAGGAACCAGAGAGGGGATACAAAAGGGCACGGAAAGCAGGATGAAGTGGATTCTTATTACTGTTCTCGCTATTTTCTCAAGACTGCCGGCCTTTAATGAGAACGTGAGACGAATGCTTGAAAAAAAACCACACAACCCTTGAAGATGAGCTGAGGTCCGTGAACAGCCTTCAACTTTTGTCGTGACTAACAGCAGGGGGATTTTTTTTATGTTTTAAATGGTTTAACGTTGGAGCTGGTGGCAGAGTCAGACAGTGAGGAGGGTTGGGGAGGAACCTGGGACAGTCCTGGAGTCTGGGGAAGGCTCTGACGAGGGCTTTGTGTCGGAGGCAGAGAGAGGGACAGGGCTGTCTGACAGTTATCAGCTGCCTTCGAAGTCAGACATCAGTGGGGCAGAAGAACAGCTGGAGCCTGTTCCTGATGTGCACATGCACAGAGCTGCCAGGAGAAGGGAAGAGCTGTTAGGAGATATCTCTGTTGGGAGACAGCAAACTTGTGCAGTGGAGTATGCAGCTAGAGAAAACGTTGCTAGTGTACACACAATTAGTAGACCAGACACTGTTAAGAAAAATAAAATAGCTTTTACTGGAGTTGTAAAAACTAAAAAAAAACTAAACCACTGCTCAACAAGCAGTGATGTTAAAGCGAGTCAAAAACAAAGTCTTAACAAATATCAAATTGCTTACAATCAGCAAAACATAATCTTCCTTCTTCCTTCTTCAGTAATTCACAGCACATGATCAGTCAGTTATCAAACAGTAAATCAGCAAAACCGGCAGAGAGAGAGAGAGAGAGATGTGCTCTCCATACCCCCTTTTATAGTGGAGATAATTACTCTCTAATTACAGCCTCTAACCCTCCAACATCCTTAAAGCCACAATGACCATTGGTCATCGTGGTATTATACATTGCCTACCCAAATCTAGGAGTCAACTCCTAGCAACAGCTAAGGAACAAGGGTTGATTCGGGTGTAAAGCCACAGGTGGATGGTGAGTGGCTCCTCCCATAGGGAATAAAGAGGAGCGAAGGGGGAGTGGAGTTTGCAGGAGTACCAATTAGTTTGCTTAATTAATGTGAAACTTTTTCCATCAGGCCGGCCTGGCCTAATTCATGCTCCTTGCCCCAGTCTGAAACTCAAATTATTTTAATCGGGTTTTAATGGGAATAGTTTTAAATGTTTTTTACAAAATTTTAGTACAGGGTTAATGTCAGCCTCTGCTTTTGCCTGCATAGTCTGTCATAGTGAAACGGGGGGAGGGCTGGGGTTGCTAAGCTACTAAGGGGGCAGGAGGGAGAGAGACGGCCACAGTTGTTATCACCTCAGCTAACGGCCTGCATTCCATTCTGATGATGACCCTGGGAAGGAACTGCACCTGATGTCATGGCCGGCATCGCATTGGACAATATGCTGGGGTCAATGAGACTAAGGATTGGGTTATGCTTTGTTACGTATGTTGCGCGCCTAAATGTTTCATTCCTTGCTTGACTTCGCTGCAGTCTTATCATAATCAGTAAAAGTAGCCTTAAACTTTCCAAATGAGTTTACGTGTGTTCTTTCTTGATTTATGATGGAAGCAGTTCTGACAGTTAACTATTTAATTTGGTTTAAAATATTTATGTATTGTTATGTTTTAGATGTTCTTGATTCCTGTACACCACCCCGAGTCCCTTCGGGGAGAGAGGGCGGTTTAGAAATTCAATAAATTAAATTGAAATTGTGAAGATATGTTCGTGACTCTCAGAGACTCCTTGGCAAGTATTATCTCGCCCAGTGTGGCGTTTAGAAGATATCGGCTCGGCAGCTCTCCAAGCCTGCTCAGGTCTGTGGTTGCAAATTCACCTTTGAAAGACCGTTTGCCAGGACTTTGCTGGATGTGAATGAGAGGAGTTCCCATTCGTTTACTAAAAAGGGGTTTTGTGGGGAGCAAAGTGTCTGCTTTGTGATTTTGCGAAGCCTGGGTCAGAGCAGTCATTCCTATGAACTGAGCACAAAGGCTTGGCCGATAATATAATAACTGCTGTTGCCTTAATACATTTGCCGCACGTCGTACAGGCTTGCTGTAAACATTTCTGGCAATTATCCTCCTCCATAACGCCACATCGTTGTTGTTGCATGAAGAAGGTTGATCTGGCCTTGGGAAAGGAGCAGTGAACCCTTCAAAGGGGGAGGAAGGGTTCAAAAAGATTACTCAGATGAGAGAGGCAAATGCCTTGGAAAGAAGCACAAAATCGCCTCCTTTCAATTGTGTTCGCTATAAAAATCTGCGAGAGGCTTTCAAGAACCTATTCATCGAGCCTGCAACAAAGTAAGGTTCTACATTTAGGCAAGAAAAACAAAATGCACAGGTACAGTATAGGTGGTACCTTGCTCAATAGTAGCAACTGTGAGAGGGATCTTGGAATCCTAGTGGACAACCATTTAAATATGAGCCAGCAGTGTGCAGCAGCTGCCAAAAAAGCCAACACAGTTCTAGGCTGCATAAACAGAGGGATAGAATCTAGATCACGTGAAGTGTTAATGCCACTGTATAGTGTCTTGGTAAGGCCACACTTGGAATACTGCATACAGTTTTGGTCGCCACGATGTAGAAAAGACGTGGAGACTCTGGAAAGAGTGCAGAGAAGAGCAACCAAGAGGATGAGGGGACTGGAGGCTAAAACATATGAAGAACGGTTGCAGGAACTGGGTATGTCTAGTTTGATGAAGAGAAGGACCAGGGGAGAAGGACCAGGGGAGACATGATAGCAGTGTTCCGATATCTCAGAGGGTGCCACAAAGAAGAGGGAGTCAAACTATTCTCCAAGGCACCTGAGGGCAGGACAAGAAGCAATGGGTGGAAACTAATCAAGGAGAGAAGCAACTTAGAACTGAGGAGAAATTTCCTGACAGTTAGAACAATTAACCTCTGGAACAGCTTGCCTCCAGAAGTTGTGAATGCCCCAACCCTGGAAGTCTTTCAGAAGATGTTAGATAGCCATTTGTCTGAAATGGTATAAGGTTCCTGCCCACGCAGGGGGTTGGACTAGAAGACCTACAAGGTCCCTTCCAACTCTGCTATTGTATTGTATTGTATTGTAATTACACATTCCTAGAATTTCTGCAACTTCTAGTTTCTGGACCTTGCTTACCACGAAAGAGGGATATAATGAGATATAAAGTTGAAAAACTATCGGGAATTGGTGTTATCTGTAATGTGTGAAAAGCTGGCATTGTATAGAATGTTTAGAAACCTTTGCAATGGGTATCGTTTTTAGGCAAAGAATGAAATGTATGTGTTATTTTAATATGCTAAATACTTCCCCTGGGCATTGTATATCATACTTTGGCATTATGCAGAATGGCAATATTTAGGCAAAGTTAATAATACAATACAATAGCAGAGTTGGAAGGGACCTTGGAGGTCTTCTAGTCCAGCCCCCTGCCTAGGCAGGAAGCCCTATGCCGTTTCAGACAAATGGCTCTCCAACATCTTCTTAAAGACTTCCAGTGTTGGGGCATTCCATGGAATGGAATGAGAAAAAAGAATAAAAATGTGAAAGAAGAATAGAGTGGAGTACAGTAGAGTAGCATAGAATAGAATAAGAAAGAAGAGTAGAGTAGAATAGAATAGAATAGAATAGAATAGAATGAGAAAGAATAGAGTGGAGTGGAGTGGAGTGGAGTGGAGTGGAGTGGAATGGAATGGAATGGAATGGAATAGAATAGAATAGAATAGAATAGAATAGAATAGAATAGAATAGAATAGAATAGAATAGAATGAGAAAAAAGAATAAAAATGAGAAAGAAGAATAGAGTGGAGGAGAATAGAATAGAATAATATTGGAATGAAGAATAGCTCAGAGTAGAGTAGAGTAGAGTAGAATAGAACAGAACAGAACAGAACAGAATAGGGGAGAGGAGAGGAGAGGAGAATAGGAGAGAGGAGAGGAGAGGAGAATAGGAGAGAGGAGAGGAGAGGAGAGGAGAGAAAATGGAATAGAATAGCAGAGTTGGAAGGGACCTGGAAGGTCTTCTAGTCCAACCCCCTCCTCAGGCAGGAAACCGTATACCATTTCAGACAAATGGCTGTCCAATCTCTTTGTCAAAACCTCCAGTGTTGGAACACCACTTCTGGAGTCAAGCTTTTTTCCCCTCCAGATTAATTGTTCTATCAGGAAATTTCTCCTTAGTTCCAGGTTGCTTCTCTCCTTGATCAGTTTCCATCCATTGCTTCTTGTCCTGCCTTCTTCAGGGGCTTTGGAGAATTAGCTGCCCCCCTTTGTGGTAGCCCCTCCAATATTGGGACACTGCTACCATGTCTCCCCCCCCCCCCATCCTTCTTTGCATTAAACCTTCTCATCAAAGGCAATGCAACAATTGCTCCGAACTGGAGATTCGAAAAAAGATGTGTACATTTTTGCCAGACAAGATTATTCTGGGTTCCTCCTTATCATCTCACGCAGGTCTTCCTTTGTCCTATGCATGCTGCATTGATGCTTGACCCTGGGCTTTTATCTTTATTGAAGGCTACGCGAAGTCATCCATGAAGCTTAATTGGTTTAACTTCACCCTCCGTTTTCCTAATTGCATTAATCCCCGTGTCAGTTCGAGTGCATAAATTAACCCAGATTTTATTTTTATTGAAAAAGTTTTCCACCAACAAATTTTTCTCCCCCTTCCCCCTCCCCTTCCCCCAACATAAAAGAACATAAATCAGGTACAAATATTATATCCCTTTACCCCCCTCCCCCAACATAAGCTACATAAATCAGGACCAGATATTATACCTTCCCCCCCCCCTCTTTCAACCTGGAATACATAAATCAAGTATCAGTATACAGTGATCCCTCGTTTTTCGCGGTTAATGGGGACCGGAACCTTCCGCGAAAACTGAAAACCGCGAAGTAGGATTCGCACCGGAAACTTGAGTTGGTGGACATCGTTTAAAGCAAGCACTAGGGGGTGCTTGCCTCCTACCGATGCATTTTTTTCCTGTATTTTTGAAAAACCCGCGAAGCACTGAAGCCGCGAAACATGAAGCCGCGAAAAACGAGGGATCACTGTAATTCCCTCCCATATCCTCCCTAACCCTCCCCAACCTCTCCTTCCCCCCCCCCAACCCTGTGACTTCCGCTATATGCAACCCTAGTAATTCCAAACACAATATATGTTATTCATTCCCTTCATATTCTACCCCCTGCTGACTACCTTATTCATCTAATCTCCATCAGCTAAAAGCTACACAATATTTTCTAGTCTGATACTTATTTTGTATATAACCAATCCACTTTTTCCACTCCTGTGTATAAGTCTCTTGCATCTGGTCCTTTAAAAAAGCAGAAATTTTCGCCAAATCCAGCCATCTTCTGCGTCCATTGGTCTATAGTAGGCAAAACATCTTTCTTCCAGTGCTGGGCAACCAGCAGTCTAGCTTGTGTCACCATATACCAGTGCTTCTCAATTATTTTCTGTCATGCCCCCCCTAGGAAGAAGAAAACATTTCGCGCCCCCCGCGCGACTGTAAATAGTATCATTTGTCTATAAAATTGTTATAAGTACACCTCTGCATAACACTGTATCCTTATTAACGTATAAGAGAATAAAAAAAGAAAGAAATGTGGATCAATTTACAACAAAGAATAGCTTTATTAACTGTAGCAGAAAAGATTTAAAGTGCATTAGAAATTTTAAAAAAATTAAATCCTTAATTAAACTAAACTGCCGAGGTCAAACGCGCCCCTCTTTACGGAGCCTCGCGTCCCCCCTGGGGGGCCCGCCCCACTATTTGAGAAGCACTGCCATATACAAAATTAATTTTGTTTCACCCAGTGTAAAATCCCTAACTATACCCAATAAAAACAGTTGTGGAGTAAATTGTATCTTTTTCTTCAAGACATTTTGCATAACCCACCAAATTTTTATCCAGAAAGCCTTAACTTTCTTGCAAGTCCACCATATGTGATAATATGTAGCATCTAAACACTCACATCTCCAACATTTTGGTTGAACATTAGGGTACATACATGATAATTTCTTAGGATCTAAATGCCATCTATAAAACATTTTATAAAAATTTTCCCGCAAATTCTGTGACTGTGTAAATTTAACATTCTGGACCCATATTTTTTCCCACGTATCCATCATAACTGGTTCAGTAAAATTCTGGGTAAAAAAATGCATAAAAAGGGAATTGAACTATTTTATACAGATGGTCCTTGACTCATGACCACAATTGAGCCCAAGCATTTCCGTTGCTAAGGGAAACATTTGTTAGCCGCATTTTGCTGCCTTTTATGACCCTTCTTGCCACAGTTGTTAAGTGAATCACTGCAGGTATTAAGTTAGTAACACGGTTGTTAAATGAATCTGGCTTCCCTTTGTTAGGAGGTCGTAAAACGAGACCTCATGACCACAGGACACTGCAACCGTCAGACATACGAGTCAGTTGACAAGCCTCCAAATTTGGTTCACCTGACCATGGGGATGCTGTAACGGTCGTAAGTGTGAAAAACAGTTCTAAGTCACTTTTTTTCAGTGCGGATGTAACTTTGAACGGTCACTAAATAATAATAATAATAATATATTTAATTTCTAGACCGCTCCCTCTCCCCAAGGGGACTCGGAGCGGTGCACAGGGAAATTAAAACAATAAATATACATAGATATACAAAACAGTTAAAAACACATTAAACAATAAGACCCTGCGCTAAAATTCCCCAAAACCAATCACTAAAACCCTAAACCCTATAATACTATGGTAAGAGGCTACCCTAGGCCGGCCAGGCAGAAAAAGTGCGTTTTCAATTTCAGACGGAAGGAACGGAGGTCCGTGGTTGTTCTAATGTCGGGGGGGAAGGTCGTTCCAGAGGGCAGGGCCCGCCACAGAGAGCGCCCTTCCCCTGGGCGTCGCCCGCTGACAAAGTCTAGTGGACGGCACCCGGAGAAGTCCCTCTCTGTGGGAGCGAATCGGCCGTGAGGAAGTATGAGGCAGAATCCGATCCCGTAGATAGCTAGGTCCCGAGCCAATGAATTGTTGCAAGTCGAGGACTACCTGTAACAACAATATGCTGCAGAATATAAAGAAAGGATAATGAAATAGTTAATGGATGAGTCGATAACACCTTTAAATCAAGCCCATCCAAAAATGATACAAGAATTTTAAATGTGTGGAGTTCCTACAATACAATACAATAGCAGAGTTGGAAGGGACCTTGGAGGTCTTCTAGTCCAACCCCTTGCCTAGGCAGGAAGCCCTTTACCGTTTCAGACAAATGGCTATCCAACATCTTCTTAAAGACTTACAGGGTTGGGGCATTCACAACTTCTGGAGGCAATTTCTGTTCCACTGATTAATTGTTCTCACTGCCAGGAAATTTCTCCTCAGTTCTAAGTTGCTTCTCTCCTTGATTAGTTTCCACCCATGGCTTCTTCTCCTGCCCTCAGGTGCTTTGGAGAATACCTTGACTCCCTCTTCTTTGGGGCAACCCCTGAGATATTGGAAGGCTGCTCTCATGTCTCCCCTGGTCCTTCTTTTCATTAAAACTAGACCTACCCAGTTCCTGCAACCGTTCTTCATATGTTTTAGTCTCCAGTCCCCTAATCCTCTTTCTTGCTCTTCTCTGCACTCTTTCTAGAGTCTCCGCGTCTTTTCTACATCGTGGCGACCAAAACTGGATGCAGTATTCCAAGTATGGCCTTCCCAAGGCCTTATAAAGTGGTATTAACACATCACATGATTGCAATGAATTTGTGTTCATCTGAATAATGTTCTTACACAATTCCTTTTGTAGGCAGTTGGGTTGTTAGTTTGGTATTAGAGCACATGGTTTGTACGGATTGTTTTTTGATAGACTTGCCTTTCTAATCTGCCCTCATTTCCTCTGCTGATGAGAATATCCTGAATGTAGGTTCTGCATGAGGCCAAATGAGACATTTTGCGATTACTATTTCCCTAAGTATGTTACACAGCTTGACATAATCAACACAATCAAAGGCCTTTATATATTCAGCGAAGCACATAATAATTTCCTTTGGTATTTATTCCACAGCTCTCTCAGTTCTCTAGTGTTTGTTAGGGGATCTCTCGGTTGTGAGACAGAAATGTACAGCTAGAGAAACGTTGCTGGCAAACACACAAATAGTAGCTTAGTAAAAAAAAAACAATTAGCTTTACTGGTGTTGTAAAACTAAACTACTGCTTCACAAGCAGTGATAGTTGATAGTCAAACAAAGTCCTTAACAAATAAACAATTGCTTACAGTCAGCAATTCACAATTCTTCCTTCTTCCTTCTTCAAACAGTCAGTCACGGCAAACGAGCAGATCGCAAACAGTAGAGATATCGAGCAGAGATAGGATCTGGCAGAGGGAGGAATATGCACTCTCCTGACTTCCTCTTATTGTGGAGATAATTACAGTCTCTAATTGCATTCCAACATTCCAACATCCTTAAAGCCACAATGACCATTTGTCATCTTGGTATTATATAATGCCTACCCAACTCTAGGAGTCTACTCCTAACAGTGTTGATCATCTAAAACAGGACTCATCCATCTTGGCAACTTTAAGACTTGTGGACTTCAACTCCCAGAATTACCCTGCCAGAGTAGGGAATTATGGGAATTGACATCCACAAGTCTTAAAGTTGCCAAGGTTGGAGGCCCCTGATCTAAAATGCCTCCTGTTACACAGCTTCACATTCCACAGGTAGTCCTCGATTTGCTACAGTTCATTTAGTGGCCGTTCTGAGTTATAACGGCACTGAAAAAAGTGATTTATGATCATTTTTCACACTTATGACCTTTGTAGCATCTCAATGATCACATGATCATATAAACATATGAAGAGCGGTTGCAGGAACTGGGTAGGTCTAATTTAATGAGAAGAAGGACCAGAGGAGACATGATTTATTTATTTATTTATTTTATTAAATTTATACCCCGCCCTTCTCCTTGTTAGGACCCAGGGCGGCGCACAGGCATTATTAAAACCACAAAAATACAATAAATATCAATTTAAAATATATTAAATTAGTTAACCCGTGCTAAAACCCATGTTAAAAACCTTCCCAAATTATTATTTATTTTTAAAAAGTCAGAAACGGGGGGCTATCCTAGGCCGGCTTGTTGAAATAAATACGTCTTAAGACGTTGGCGGAAGAGGCGGAGGTCCGAGATAGTGCGAAGGTCAGGGGGTAGGTCGTTCCAGAGGGCCGGGCCCGCCACAGAGAAGGCCCTTCCCCTGGGTGTCGCAAACCGGCATTGCCCCGCCGACGGCACCCGGAGAAGGCCCTCTCTGTGGGAGCGGATCGGACGAAGGGATGTATGGGGCAGGAGGCGGTCTCGTATATAGCTAGGCCCCGAGCCATGGAGCGATTTAAAGATGGTTGTCAACACCTTGAAGCGCACTCGAAAGGCCACAGGCAGCCAGTGCAGCTCGCGCAGGAGAGGTGTTACGTGGGTTTGCCTTGATGCACCCATAATCACCCGCGCGGCCGCATTCTGTACTAACTGTAGCTTTCGAGTGCACCTCAAGGGGAGCCCCATGTAGAGAGCGTTGCAGTAATCCAGCCGGGATGTCACAAGTGCTTGAGTGACTGTGCGAAGGGCTCCCCGGTCCAGTAAGGGGCGCAACTGGCGTATCAGGCGTACCTGATAGAACGCCCCCCTGGCCATGGCCGCCACATGGTCCTCCATGGACAGCCGGGAATCCAGGAGGATGCCCAAGTTGCGCGCCCTCTCCACGGGGGCCAGTTGTTCGCCCCCAATGGCCAGTGTTGGACTTAACTGGCTGAACCGGGGTGCCGGAAACCACAGCCACTCGATCTTGGACGGGTTGAGTTTGAGTTTGTTACTACCCATCCAGATCCGTACGGCCTCTAGACACCGGGACAGCACTTCGACGGCATCGTTGGGGTGGTTTGGGGTGGATATGTACAACTGAGTGTCATCAGCGTACAGATGGTATTCCACCCCAAAACCACGGATGATCTCGCCCAGCGGCTTCATATAGGTGTTGAACAGAAGGGGAGAGAGGACCGACCCCTGAGGGACCCCACATGTGAGTGGCCTCGGGGACGACCTCTGCCCTCCTGCCAACACCCATTGCGACCGACCAGAGAGGTAGGATGAGAACCACCGTAGAACGGTGCCTCCCAGCCCCAACCCCCCCCAATCGGTGCAATAAGATACCATGGTCGATGGTATCAAAAGCCGCTGAGAGGTCTAATAGGACAAGGATAGAGGAACAATCTCTATCCCGTGCCCTCCAGAGATCATCAACCAACGCGACCAATGCCGTCTCGGTGCTGTGACCGGGCCGGAAGCCGGACTGGCGCGGGTCTAGATAATCAACTTCCTCCAGATGTCGGGGAAACTGTTGAGCCACCACACTCTCAACAACCTTCACTAAAAAGTGAAGGTTGGAGACGGGACGATAGTTCTCTAATAAAGCTGTGTCCAGGGATGGCTTCTTGAGGAGCGGCCTCACCACCGCCTCTTTCAAAACGGTGGGCAAGTACCCCTCACTCAGAGATGAATTCACAATGCCCTGGAGCCAGCCTCGTGTCACCTCCCAGGATGCCAGTACGAGCCAGGAGGGGCACGGGTCCAATAAACATGTGGTGGCTCTAAGGTTCCTCCGCAACCTGTCCATATCCTCGGTAGTAACAAAGTCGAACTCCTCCCAAGGTGTTATCTCAAGACCAGCACCGGACGCCCCGACTGGGCCACTAGTGGAGGGCAACTCGTTCCGAATCTGAGTGATTTTGTCCTGCAGAAATACTCCAAATTCCTCTGCTCGACCCTGCAGAGGGGCTTCCCGCGGCCTCAAATGAAGGAGGGAGCGGGTCACCCCAAACAGGGCGGCAGGGCAGTTTTCCGCGGACGCGATAAGGGTGGCACAATACTCATGTTTGGCCACTCTTAGCGCCACTAAGTAAGTCCTAATATGGTCTCTCACTAGTGTTCGGTCAGCTTCGGATCGAGAAGATCTCCACCTACTCTCTAGGCGTCTCTTGCGGCGTTTCATCTCCCGAAGCTCCTCGGTAAACCAAGGAGCCTGGGTGACTCGACGCCACATGAGAGGCCGCAAGGGCGCGACTCGGTCCAAGGCCCCCGTGGCCGCACTATACCACGCGGCCACTAGGTCCTCAGTCGAGCCGCGGGGCAGGGATACAGGTACTGGCCCAAGCTCCCTCTGGAACCTTTCCGGGTCCATCAGGCGCCTGGGGCGGAACCAACTTGGTGTTTCCGGTTCCGCCTCCCCGCGGTGAGGTGTGACGGTTGGAAAGTCTATCCGAAGGAGAGAGTGATCTGTCCATGACAAGGGTAAGATGACTAAATCCCCTGTTCCGAGATCACTAAAATAGTGTCCAGAGACAAAAATCAGATCCAGCGTGTGTCCTCCCTCGTGAGTGGGGCCCTGAACTACTTGGGTCAGGTCCCTGGCCGTCATGGAAGCACTGAACTCCCGAGCTGCCTCGGATGTTTCGCCCGCCGATGGCAGGTTAAAGTCCCCCATGACTATAAGTCTGGGGGTCTCCACCGCCATCGCGGCGATCACCTCGAGTAGCTCGGGCAGGGCTGCTGTTACATAGCGGGGACCCAGGTATACAAGCAGCAAGCCCAACTGCCTCCCTAGGCCCCATTTCATGAAGAGGGACTCACAGCCGGTCGTCTGAGGCACAGTGGTCTCCTTCGGCTCCAGACTTTCCTTAACAATAACCGCCACCCCCCCCCCCACCCCTGCCTAGGGCCCTAGGCCGATGAAATGCACGGTAGCCTGGTGGGCACATTTCCACGAGGGGTAAACCCCCCTCGGGGCCCAACCAGGTCTCCGTAATTCCCACCAGGTCCGGGTCCCCCTCTGACACAAGGTCATTTATGAGGGGGGCTTTGTTCACCACGGACCTGGCGTTGCAGAACATCAGCCTTGGGCCCCGGCTCTGTAGTCCCTGACCGCCTAGCCCACGAGTGGAGTACAGGGGGTTGGGGCAAGCGACTGCTCGTAACCAGCGACCACGAGCCTCCAACCCACGGTGGACATCCTGTCTCCCACCGCCCCTGCCCCTCCCCAAGACCAATTGAATGGGACGGCCCTCAACAGAGACAACCCCCAATCCCCCCTCCCTAGTGGACCCCTCCTTTATCCTACTTCCGCCAGCCGGCCCTATATCTTGACCCCCCCCTGACTGGATGAGCCCTCCCCCCACCCCAGAACCCCTTAAAAGCCAAATTAAAAATTTGTTTAAAAACCCCCTAAGTTTGCGCTCCTGATGGGAGTCTTCCGATATCTCAGGGGTTGCCACAAAGAAGAGGGAGTCAAACTATTCTCCAAAGCACCTGAAGGCAGGACAAGAAGCAATGGGTGGAAACTAATCAAGGAGAGAAGCAACCTGGAATTATGGAGAAATTTCCTGGCAGCGAGAACAATTAATCAGTGGAACAACTTGCCAACCGAAGTTGTGAATGCTCCAAAACTGGAAGTCTTTAAGAAGAGATTGGACAACCATTTGTCTAAAATGTTATAGGGTTTCCTGCCTAAGCAGGCGGGGTTGGACTAGAAGACCTCCAAGGTCCCTTCCAACTCTGCTCTTCTAATTCTATTTGTGATCAGAATTCAAATCCTTGGCAACTGCTTCATACTGATGACCGTCATTGTGCCCCGAGGTCAGGTGATCACCTTTTGCAAACCTTTGGACAAGCAAAATCAATGGGGAAGCCTGATTCAGTTAGCAACCAGGTTTCCAACTTATCAACCGCAGTGATTCCCTTGACAAAGAAACATCGTAAAACGGGGCAAAACTCACGTCACCAATGCCTCATTGAACCACAAAAATTGAGGGCTCAGTTGTGTTCATAGGTCAAGGACTACCTGTACATCTGCTCCGAAACACACCCGGTAACTGAGCATGTGCTGCTGAATTTCAGTTGCAAAATGTCGGCCCCAAACAGCTTCCTTTACACACACACCAATGGTGGGTTTCTGCAGGCTCGTACCTACTCGCGAGAGCCGGTTGGTGAAATTTAGAGAACTGGTGAGAGGGGGTTCCACCGGCGTACCTGGAAATAAATCTGGCCCACCACTGCCAGTGACCCAACGGGAAGGAAAGGAAAGGAAGGAAGGAAGGAAAGGAAAGGAAAGGAAAGGAAAGGAAAGGAAGGAAGGAAGGAAGGAAGGAAGGAAGGAAGGAAGGAAAGGAAAGGAAAGGAAAGGAAGGAAGGAAGGAAAGGAAAGGAAGGAAGGAAGGAAGGAAGGAAGGAAGGAAGGAAGGAAGGAAGGAAGGAAGGAAGGAAGGAAGGAAAAGGAAAGGAAAGGAAAGGAAAGGAAAGGAAAGGAAAGGAAGGAAAGGCAAGGAAAGAAGGAAGGAAGGAAGGAAGGAAGGAAGGAAAGGAAAGGAAAGGAAAGGAAAGGAAGGAAAGGAAAGAAGGAAAGGAAAGGAAAGGAAAGAAGGAAGGAAGGAAGGAAAGGAAAGGAAAGAAGGAAGGAAGGAAGGAAGGAAGGAAGGAAGGAAAGGAAAGGAAAGGAAGGAAAGGAAAGGAAAGAAAGGGAAGGAAGGAAAGAAGGAAGGAAGGAAAGGAAAGGGAAGGAAGGAAGGAAGGAAGGAAGGAAGGAAGGAAGGAAGGAAGGAAGGAAGGAAGGAAGGAAGGAAGGAAGGAAAGAAATTATCATCACAATTGAGTCCAAAATTTTGGTTGCTAAGCAAAAGGTGGCCACTCCCACCCTGTCACACGACTGCCAAGCCACGCCCACAAAATAGGCACACCTACAGAGTAGGTTCTAAAAAAATTTGAAACCCACCACTGACACACAGACGCACGCACGCACGCACAACAAAGATTGAAATGGGAGAATACACTGAGCCATTCGTCTCTCACATACAGAAACACCAAAACACTTCTAGTGTTCACAGTTAAAAAAATTGGAAAATTGTCATAGTATAAAATTAATTCCCTACGTTAGTTGGGAAAGCTGGAGAAATTCTAGATCAGGGATGGCTAACCTTTCCTGGACCAAGTGGGCAAAGCACGCACATATGCACACGAATGCCTGCGCAAGCGCCCTAACCTCCAGAGTGCAATGCCTGCATGGTCCCCGAGCATGCGCCCCACACCCCATGCGTGCGCAAGCAGGCCCCTGCATGCGCTCCACCCTCCCATGCATTTGTATGCGCCTCCCGCACACGTCCCCTGCACATGCATGCAGGCTGCCACATGCACCCCACCCCTCCGTATGTGCGCGCACACCCTGCATGTGCTCCACCTCCCGCGTATGCATGTGCAGGCCCCACCCCATGCGCAGGCCCCGCCCCAGTGGTGGGTTTCAAATTTTTTAGAACCTACTCTGTAGGTGTGGCCTATTTTGTGGGCGTGGCTTGGCAGTCATGTGACAGAGTGGGAGTGGCCATCCTTTAAAATGTGGTGAAACTCATTTAACAACGCTCTTGCTTAGCAACCAAAATGTTGGACTCAATTGTGATGATAAATTCTTTCTTTCTTTCTTTCTTTCTTTCTTTCTTTCTTTCTTTCTTTCTTTCTTTCTTTCTTTCTTTCTTTCCTTCCTTCCTTCCTTCCTTCCTTTCTTCCTTTCCTTCCTTCCTTCCTTCCTTCCTTTCTTCCTTCCTTTCTTTCCTTTCCTTTCCTTCCTGTTGGGTCACTGGCAGCGGCAGGCCAGATTTACTTCCAGGTACTCCGGTAGAACCCCCTCTCACCGGTTCTCTAAATTTCACCAACCGGCTCTCGCGAGTAGGTGCGAGCCTGCAGAAACCCACCACTGCAACGCCCCTGCGCAGCAGAGGCTCAGTGACCAGCTGGCTGGAGGGAAGCGCATGCACATGCATGGTGGAGCTGAACTGGGGCAGCAGTTCACGTGCCCACAGACAGGGTGTTGCATGCCACCTGTGGCACCTAGGCCGTACGTTTGCAATCATAGTTTTAGGTCTTAACATTGCTGCCCAAACACAACACGTTTCTGTTGCAGTTCTTAAGGGGTGTTTCCCCCCATTTTATGACCGTGCTTGCCACAGTTGTTAATAATAATAATAATAAAACTGAATTTATTAACCGCTCCCTCTCCCCACAGGGACTCGGGGCGGTGCACAGCGAGTCACCGCATTTGTTCAGCCAGTGTTCAGTGAATCTGGCTTACCCGTTGACTTTGCTTGTCCGAAAGTCGCAAAAGGGCATCCGAGGACACTAGGACAATGCAACCGTCGTAAATACGAGTCGGTTTGCCAAGCATCTGAATTGGATGACCACGGGGATGCGGCAACGGTCGTAAGTGTGAAAAATCAACTTCTCAGCGTGCGCTGTTGTACATTTGAACAGCCACTAAAACAAAGGTTGTAAGTCACCTGTAAAACCATTCTTGCTGTAGGACAAAATGAGAAAAATCTACATTTCCCCAACAGGGGGCAGTCCCGCCTTAGGTACCAAAGCCAGCTGGGCGACTTTGAGCCCATCATCAGGAGACGGTGAATTCTAGTGCCGCCTTAGGCATGAAAGCTGGTTGTGTGATTTGGGACCAATCACTAGGAGATGGTGAGTTGTAGTCCTGCCTTAGGTATGAAAACCAACTGGGTGACTTTGAGTCAATGACCAGGAGACGGTGAGTTCTAGTCCCGCCTTCGATATGTGTGATTTGGGGGCCAGTCACCAGGAGTTCTACTGCGGGTTTAGGCATGAAAGCCAACTGGGTGAATTGGGCCAGTCCAGGGGTGGGTCCCAACCGGTTCGGTTTGGTTCAGCCGAACCGGTAGCAATTGGGTGGCCTGGGTTGCTGGAACCGACAGAGGCCACCCCCCCGAACTGGTTCTCTTTTTTTTTTTTTTTTTTTTTTGCTTCTGTGCATGCGCAGAGCAATTTTTATTGTACTGTGCATGCGTATCGAGTGTGCATCAAGCGCGCCCCACAGTGTGGCCATGAGCAAACTGGCAGTAGCGACTGCCGGAACCTACTCCTGGGCTAGTTACCCCCCATCTCTTACAATACAATACAATACAATAGCAGAGTTGGAAGGGACCTTGTAGGTCTTCTAGTCCAACCCCCTGCCTAGGCAGGAAGCCCTATACCGTTTCAGACAAATAGCTATCCAACATCTTCTTAAAGATTTCTTTCTTTCTTTCTTTCTTTCTTTCTTTCTTTCTTTCTTTCTTCCTCCTTCCCTCCCTTTTCCTTCCTTCCTTCCCTTCTTCATCCCTCCCTCTCATCTCCCTCCCTCCTTCTATTTCATTACAATACAATAGCAGAGTTGGAAGGGACCTTGTAGGTCTTCTAGTCCAACCCCCTGCCTAGGCAGGAAACCCTATACCGTTTCAGACAAATGGCTATCCAACATCTTCTTAAATATTTCTTTCTTTCTTTCTTCCTCCTTCCCTCCCTTTTCCTTCCTTCCTTCCCTTCTTCATCCCTCCCTCTCATCTCCCTCCCTCCTTCTATTTCATTACAATACAATAGCAGAGTTGGAAGGGACTTTGGAGGTCTTCTAGTCCAACCCCCTGCGTGGGCAGGAACCCTACATCCCCCCAATCTCTCTCTCTCAGCCCAACCCACCTCACAGGGTTGTTGTGGTGGTTAAAATCGGAGGAGGAGGAAGATGTTCACTGCCTGGAGTTCTATGTCAAGATATTAAAGACAGGATGGTTTGGGGGGGACAACAAAAATTGCTATTGGTCTGGCAGCTATTCTCTAAAATTGTTCAGAAGTTTTGACTCTTCGCAGACGTTTTGCCCCAATCTCAAGGCACACATTAAAACAGGGGTGGGCAAAAGTTGCAAAGTTTGCCCACCCCTGCATTAAAACATAGGGTGGGCGACAGGGGTGGGTTCCTGCCAGTTCTAGCGTCTTCTATAGAAGAGGTTCCACAAATCTCCAGGGCCGTTTAGAACCGGTTCCAGCTCCCTCCTCCCCGCCCGTCTGCCCATCATCCAGAGGAAGAGCGAGAGGAGGAATTCTGGGAGTTGAAGTCCACAAGTCTTCAGCTGTCAAGTTTGAACACCCCTGGGTTTTTTCCCCCTAAATGGTTAGAGGTGCAAGGGTCTTGTAACTTGGCAGCTTTAAGACTTGGGTGCTTCAAATGCCAGAGTTCCTGAGCCAACATGACTGGAGGAGGAATTCTGGGAGTTGAAGTCCACAAGTCTTAAAGCTGTTAAGTTTGAACACCCCTGGGGGGTTTTATTCCTAAAGGGTTAGGGGTGCAAAGGTCTTGTAACTTGACAGCTTTAATTTATTTGTTTGTTTGTTTGTTTGTTTGTTTATTCGATTTATAAACCGCACCAATCTCCGTCGAGACGGACTCTGAGTGGTGCACAGGAGACTTAAGACTTGGGTGCTTCAAATGCCAGAATTCCTGAGCCAACCTTTTGGTTGCTAAGCCAGAGCGTTGTTAAGTGAGTTTCACCACATTTTACAAGTTGGCCACACCCACCCAGTCACATGACTGCCAAGCCACTCCCACCCAGTCACATGGCCGGCAAGCCACTCCCACAAAGCAGCCCACACCTACGGAAGAGGTTCTAAAAAAATTTGAAACCCACCACTGGTGGGTAAGTGCAGTGGTGGATTGCGGGCGGTCCGGTCCGGTCCAGACGTACCAGTGGTAGCTGGCAGCAGCGGCTACCATACTGGAATGAATGGTGGTTCGTTTGTCCCACCCTCCTTAGCGATTTTGATTGCAAACAGGCCAATTGCACACGCACAGCATTGCGTTGCGGCCCCTGTGCGACCTCTGCCAAACAGCTGGGTTTTGCAGGGTGGTGCATGCGCGCGTATGCGCAGCACACGTGCCCGACAAGGAGGCCCGGCCCCGTGCACATCGTTTCAGCTGCGACAGGATCAGGAACCCACTACTGCAGTGTTGGCAAACCTTTTCAGCACTGGGTGCCCAAACTGGAACAACATATACGCCAGAGTCCTGGAAACCGAAAGACCAGCTGGCTGGCGCATACATGCCATGTTTTTGGAGCCTTTTGGGGGGCATTTTTGGGCCGCTTTTGCCCCCCCCCCCAAAATGAAAAACGGCCTGTCAGCCTCCGCTTTCCTGTTCGCTTCGGTTGCCATATGAAACGGGGAGGGAGGGGCTTTGCATTTGGGTTATTGGGACTGTGACAGTCACTCAAGCACTTGTGACTTCTCGGCTGGATTACTGTAATGCTCTCTACATGGGGCTCCCCTTGAGGTGCACTCGAAAGCTACGGCTAGTTCAGAATGCGGCCGCGCGGGTGATTATGGGTGCCCCAAGGCAATCCCACATAACACCTCTCTTGCGCGAGCTGCACTGGCTGCCTGTGGTCTTTCGAGTGCGCTTCAAGGTGTTGACGGCCATCTTCAAATCGCTCTATGGCTCGGGGCCTAGCTATATATGAGACCGCTTTCTGCCCCATACATCCCTTCGTCCGATCCGCTCCCACAGAGAGGGCCTTCTCCAGGTGCCGTCGGCCGGGCAATGCCGGTTGGCGACACCCAGGGGAAGGGCCTTCTCTGTGGCAGGCTCGGCCCTCTGGAACGACCTACCCCTCGACCTTCGCACTACCTCGGACCTCCGCCTCTTCCGCCAATGTTTTAAGACGTATCTATTCCAACAAGCCGGCCTAGCGTAGCCCCCCGTTTCTGACTCTATCTATAAATTTTAATTTTCAGGGTTTTAAATGGGTTTTTAGCACGGGTTTTAATTTAATTTGTTTTTAATAGTGTATATTGTCTTTTGTTATGGTTTTAATAATGCCTGTGCGCCGCCCTGAGTCCTAACAAGGAGAAGGGCGGGGTATAAATTCGAAAAATAAATAAGAAATAAATGTATGGTGCAGGAGAGTGAATTGCAGAAGGAAATACTCTGTTGCCATCTACCGTTGCCATCTACTTCGCATACAAGTGGTTGGGTCATCTTCTGGTCAAGGTCAACGGTTTTACATGCCAACCTGATGATGCTTTTTGAAGATGAAGCCACATGACACCTAGGGGCTTTGCACATCGGACCATGGAAGGGAAGAGATACTGGGAAAAGGGGGTTGGACATATATTGATATGTATGCTTTCGCGCCTAAATGCTTCAGACCTTGCTTAGCATCTACGCTATTCATTCCATAACCAGTAAAAGTACTTTTAATTCCACTAAAAATGGAGTCGAGGGGTTTCTTTCTTGGTTATCGATGAAGCAGACCTGAGACGGCCCCAAACAGGGCCTGAAAAAACAGTCCAAAAATGATCTGAAAACGGCCTGAAAAATGATCCAAAAATGGCCTGAAAACAGCCTGAAAACGGTCTTCTTTTTGGCTTTTTTTTCAGGCCACTTTTTAACACTCCAGCACCCGGCAAAGAGCAGCTGGCAAAGGCACACATTTATTTATTTATTTATTTATTTATTTATTTATTTGTTTGTTTGTTTGTTTGTTTGTTTGTTTGTTTGTTTATTTATTTATTTATCAAGGTGCTAGTTCTCATCTTTAAAGCGCTCCATGGCTCGGGACCTAGCTACCTGCGGGATCGGATTCTGCCCCATACATCCTCCCGGCCGATTCGCTCCCACAGAGAGGGACTTCTCTGGGTGCCGTCCACTAGACTTTGTCAGCGGGCGACGCCCAGGGGAAGGGCCTTCTCTGTGGCGGGCCCAGCCCTCTGGAACGACCTTCCCCCCGACATTAGAACAACTACGGACCTCCGCTCCTTCCGTCAGAAATTAAAAACTTACTTTTTCTGCTTGGCCGGCCTAGGTTAGTCTCTACCTCAGGGGTTAGGAAATGTTAATTTTAAAATGGGAATTTTAGTGCAGTTAGTGCAGGGATAGTTAGATATAATTTGTTTTTATTGTATTTATGTATGTATATATTTTATGTTGTTTTAATTTCTCCCTGTGCACCGCTCCGAGTCCCCTCGGGGAGAGGACGCGGTTATAGAAATAAATATTCTATTCTATTCTATTCTATTCTATTCTATTCTATTCTATTTATTTATTTATTTATTTATTTATTTATTTATTTATTTATTTATTTATTTATTCATTCATTCATTCATTCATTCATTCATTCATTCATTCATTTATTTATTTATTTATTCACATTTGTAACCTGCACCCATCTCACCACAAAGGGACTCGGGGTGGCGAACAGAGATTTAAAATAAATATACATAAATACAAAATATTATTAAATAATAACTAAATTAAATCAATACCCTTCTTAAAATAAAATTTAAATTTAAAAAACCCATAAATTTAAATTTTGATTTGTTATAAAAACAATGGGTGTGGAGTAGATCATGCTAGGCCGGCCAGGTGAAAATAGTAAGTTTTTAAGTGTCGGCGAAATAAGCGGAGGTGTGTGATGGAACCGAGATCGGGAGGTAGGCCATTCCAGAGGGTATGGCCCACCACAGAGAAGGCCCTTCCCCTGGGAGCCGCCAAACGGCATTGTCCGGTCGACGGCACCCGGAGAAGACCCTCTCCCTGGGAGCGAGTCGGTCGAAGGGATGTATGGGGTAGTAGACGGTCTCGAAGATAGCTAGGCCCCGTGCCATGGAGCACCTTGAATATGGTCATCAAAACCTTGTAACGCACCCGGAAGGTCACAGGTAGCCAGTGCAGCTCACGCAGAGTGGGCTCCGTGTGCCACCTCTGGCACGTGTGCCGTAGGTTCCCCGTCATGGCACTACTGGGTGTGTGTCTTTGTGTCTCCAGTTGTGTGTGTGTGTGTGTGTATGTTTATATATGTATATATGTTTATTTTTCTATACCGCGTCCTCTCCCCAGGGGGACTCGGAGCGGTGCACAGGGAAAAATTAAAACAACATAAAATATATACATAAATAAATACAGTAAAAACAGATTAAATCTAATTATCCCTGCACTAAAATCCCCATTTTTAAAATTAACATTCCCTAACCCCTGAGGTAGAGACTAACCTAGGCCGGCCAAGCAGAAAAAGTGTGTTTTTAATTTCTGACGGAAGGAGCGGAGGTCCGTAGTTGTTCTAATGTCGGGGGGAAGGTCGTTCCAGAGGACTGGGCCCGCCACAGAGAAGGCCCTGCCCCTGGGCATCGCCCGCTGACAAAGTCTAGTGGACGGCACCCGGAGAAGTCCCTCCCTGTGGGAGCGAATCGGCCGGGAGGATGTATGTGGCAGGATCCGATCCCGCAGATAGCTAGGTCCCGAGCCATGGAGCGCTTTAAAGATGAGAACTAGCACCTTGAAGCGCACCCGAAAGACGACAGGTAGCCAGTGCAGCTCGCGCAAGAGCGGTGTTACATGGGTATACCTTGCGGTACCCATTATTGCTCGCACGGCTGCATTCTGGACCAGCTGAAGTCTTCGGGTGCACCTCAAGGGGAGCCCCATGTAGAGAGAGTTACAGTAGTCCAGTCGGGATGTCACGAGGGCATGAGTGACCGTGCAAAGGGTATCCCGATCCAATAGGGGGCACAACTGGCGTACCAGGCGAACCTGGTAAAACGCCCTCCTGGCCACGGCCGTCACTTGATCTTCCATGGACAGCCGGGTATCCAGGAGGACACCCAAGTTGTGCGCCCCATCCACAGGGGCAAGGTGTTCACCCCCTATGGCCAGTGATGGAGTCAACTGGTTGAATCGGGCGGCCAGAAACCACAGCCACTCGGTCTTGGCCGGGTTGAGCCTGAGTCTGTTACTTCCCATCCAGATCCGCACGGCTTCCAGGCACTGGCACATCACCGCTACGGCATCGTTGGGGTGGTTTGGGGTAGATTTATACAGCTGTGTATCATCAGCGTAGAGGTGATACTCTACCCCAAAACCACGGATGATCTCACCCAGCGGCTTCATATATGTGTTAAACAGGAGAGGTGAGAGGACCGACCCCTGAGGCACCCCACATGTGAGGGGTCTCGAGGTCGACCTCTGCTCTCCTGCCAACACAAATTGCGATCGACCGGAGAGGTAGGAGGAGAACCACCGTAAAACGGTGCCTCCCACCCCCAACCCCCCCAGCCGATGCAATAGGATACCATGGTATGTTTGTTTCCCTCTGTTGGAACTGTTGAAATCAGCCAAGGGAGGGGAGCCAAGCCTTCGATAGCTTTTAATTGGAAGATCTATCTTCATTATAATTGCAGCTTTGGGGCCGGCCGGCTGTAGGCCGAGTGGATAGTTGCAGAATTTCATTTCAGTTTCTTCAGGCTCCGTTCTTTCGGCTTTATTTTGCTTTCTTTCCACTCTCTGCTTTCCCTTTTTTTGGCCGTCCTTGTAGCCCGTCCGTCTCCCGCAGGGCTCAAACGAGCGACAGCCGGAGAAGAGCGAAACAAAGCAGAAGGCAGAAGAATCGATAGCGATGCGCAGAACATTGTCCGAAACAAAACGCAACTACAGACAGCAAAGCTAAAGCCCCATGTGCACCTCAGGAGCAAAAGCAAATCAATCAAATGAATTTTTAAAAATTCTCTTTCCAGAACGGTGGCAATGGATGGCAGGCAGCAGAATAACAGAGTCGGAAGGGACCTGAGAGGTCCTCTAGCCCAACCCCCTGCTCAGGCAGGAGGCCCTCTACCGTTTCAGAGAAATGGTGGCCAAATTCTTCTTGAAAACCTCCACTGATGGAGCCCACACAACTTCTGGGGATTTGATGGTACAGTTCATATAATACAGTTAACAACCTCTTGGGAAAGTCCTAAGGTCTTGGGAACAGTCTAATCCAGCAATTAACTGTTCTGGTTCTAGTCCAGCCTTAGGCATGAAAGCTGAATGGGTGATTATGGGCCAATCACCAGGAGACGGTGAGTTCTAGTCCCACCTCAGGCATGAAAACTGAATGGGTGATTTTGGGCCCATCACCAGGAGACTGTGAGTTCTAGTCCCACCTTAGGCATGAAAGCTGAATGGGTGATTTTTGCCAATCACCAGGAGACGGTGAGTTCTAGTCCCACCTTAAGGATGAAAACCGAATGGGTGATTTTGGGCCCATCACCAGGAGACTGTGAGTTCTAGTCCCACCTTAAGCATGAAAACCGAATGGGTGATTTTGGGCCAATTACCAGGAGACGGTGAGTTCTAGTCCCACTTCAGGCATGAAAGCTGAATGGGTGATTTTGGGCCCATCACCAGGAGACGGTGAGTTCTAGTCCCACTTTAGGCATGAAAACCGAATGGGTGATTTTGGCCCATCACCAGGAGACGGTGAGTTCTAGTCCCACCTTAGGCATGAAAACTGAATGGGTGATTTTGGGCAGATTACCAGGAGACGGTGAGTTCTAGTCCCACTTTAGGCATGAAAACTGAATGGGTGATTATGGGCCCATCACCAGGAGACGGTGAGTTCTAGTCCCACCTTAGGCATGAAAGCTGAATGGGTGATTTGGGGCCAATCACCAGGAGACAGTGAGTTCTAGTCCCACCTCAGGCATGAAAACTGAATGGGTGATTTTGGGCCCATCACTAGGAGACTGTGAGTTCTAGTCCCACCTTAGGCATGAAAGCTGAATGGGTGATTTTGGGCCCATCACCAGGAGACTGTGAGTTCTAGTCCCACCTTAGGCATGAAAGCTGAATGGGTGATTTGGGGCCAATCACCAGGAGACGGTGAGTTCTAGTCCCACCTCAGGCATGAAAACTGAATGGGTGATTTTGGGCCCATCACTAGGAGACTGTGAGTTCTAGTCCCACCTTAGGCATGAAAGCTGAATGGGTGATTTTGGGCCCATCACCATGAGACTGTGAGTTCTAGTCCCACCTTAGGCATGAAGGCTGAATGGGTGATTTTGGGCCCATCACCAGGAGACTGTGAGTTCTAGTCCCACCTTAGGCATGAAAGCTGAATGGGTGATTTTGGGCCCATCACCAGGAGATGGTGAGTTCTAGTCCCACCTTAGGCATGAAAGCTGAATGGGTGATTTTGGGCCCATCACCAGGAGACGGTGAGTTCTAGTCCCACCTTAGGCATGAAAGCTGAATGGGTGATTTTGGCCGATCACCAGGAGACTGTGAGTTCTAGTTCCACCTTAGGCATGAAAACTAGCTAGGCAGAAGTGGGTTTCACCTTATTTTACCACTGGCTTGCCTTGCACTGAAACTGTGAGCGTGTGCGCAGGAATACTCGCTTCATGAACGTGCAGCCTTTCACGCATGCACTTTGCTCACACACATACAACTTCCACACATGTGTGCGGCTTAGAAAACGTGGCTAAATAGAGCCGGGGTGGACGTCCAACCTGCAGGCCTCCAGTACTAGTTTCCCCGAACCGGTCGAAACTGGCTGAATACCACTACTGCAGCTGGGTGAAGATGTATTACATATGTTCATCATCTTGGCTCACTTAAGAACATAAGAACCTAAGAAGAGCCTTGCTGGAAGAGGCCACAGCCCATCCAGTTCATCATTCTGTCTCCCACAGTGGCTCCCCATTTGCTTCAGGGTCTTCCCAAGCAGATGTCTTCACCTGCTTGTGATTCCCTGCAAATGGCATTGAGAGATATCCTGCCTATCTCTCCAACCCGGAGGGTGTCCTTAGGCATCCATCATGATAGCCATGGATACCCTTGTTCTCCATGAACTCCTCTCATCCTTGTCGAGGCTGACAGCTGTCACTTACAAAGCAATAGGCCATATTTTTAAAAATATATGCATAATTTAAACATTCTATTCAGCTCCTTGATTATTTTTCTTCGTGTAAGGTTTTTACAAGAACTTCTACTCTTTGGATACCAGGGTGCAAAGGGATTCATGGGCAGAGCAAGATTGAGGTAGTCTTCGACTTACGACCATAATTCAAGATCGTAAAAAAAACAAAGTTATGGCAACGGATACGCTGTCTTGGGGGCGCTCTGCATGAGCCCCTAGGCCTAGCTGCCAACCAGCCAACAAATTCATTCTGGTGCCTCTTTATTAATGACTAGATGATAACCTGGCACTGCCCAGATATTTATTTCTCCCAACCCTCCTTCCATGAACATCGCCGCAATGTCGAATGTTGGATTTTCCCCCTTACCAGAAGGAGACCCCTTGTGGAGCACTGTGAAGCCGTTACCATGGCAACCCCATTGTGCTGTACAGTCGAAGCCATTTTAAGGCAGTACAGTAGAAGCCGTTTTAAGGCACAACATGCTGCATCTTAACAGAACACACACCCTTAGGGGTGTCTTACCCCCACAGTACTTGTTTCCAGAGAGTAAGTCATCTGTATTGCAAGTTTGGTGGAAATTGCTTTAGACATTCTAGAGTTATGCTGGAACATACATACATACAAACACACACACACACACACACACGCACACACACACACACATTCTGCCTTTCAGCTCATCACCAGAGACCATCTAGACAGAAAGCCATGAGTTCCATTGTGTAATTTTTTTATATGTGTGTTAGGTTTTTGAGCTGATCAATAAATAAATCAGGGAGACTAGGATAGATCTATCCTAGTCTCCCTGATTTATTTATTGATCAGCTCAAAAACCTAACATATATGTGTGTGTGTGTGTGTGTGTGTGTGTGTGTGTCACAACACCCTGGTAAGCTCCATTTAAGGGAGGAAGCAATCTGCTTTCGAAATAGATCTATCCTAGTTTCCCTTGTTTATTTATTGATCAGCTCAAAAACTAACATATATATACATACATACATACATGCATACATGCATACATACATACACACACACACACACACACACACACACACACACACACACACACATACATACATACATACAGTATATATAGTGTCACAACACCCTGGTATGCCCCAAATATGGGAGGGAACAGAACTGCTTCCCTTTTCTGTTGTCAATTACAACTGCCTCACATGTAATACTTTCCTGGTTCGAATCCCAGTAAGGGCATGGCTAGCTGATGAGAGCTAAATAGCTTGAAATAGATCTATACTAGTCTCCCTTTATTTATTAATCAGCACAAATGTAACACAAATGTAACAAAGGCAATGAAAAAATAGCTTTCTGCCTGGATGGCTAGATAGATAGATGATAGATAGATAGATAGATAGATAGATAGATAGATAGATAGATAGATAGATAGATAGATAGATAGATAGATAGATAGCTGGAAAAGTGGAATTTAAAACTCCAGTGTAATTTGAGAGGGGGGGGATGTGCGAAGGTTGTGCTAATGGTCTCATTAAAGCTAACGGTGTGAAACTCTTGACTGCAGAGAGCACAGCAGAGATGATTCATGCTATGTGAAGCCTGGAACTTCATGTCTGTCTCGTCTGCAAATTCCCCCATATTTAGACATTTCGCAGGGAATTGCTAATCAGCCCCATCATCTGTCTTGAATTCTTGCGCTGCTAAAATCGGTAAATTAACCGAGTCCATCAGCCTCAATATTTGGGATAAATCATCTGGACTTGTTTTGCTGACTTTCACAGTGGCATAAGAAAGCCATCTGCAGGAACGATAGCAGTCTTCCAGTATTCCAAGCTGGCCTAGCATAATCACCCGATATGGACTTTTATTAGTTATAAGTTTTAATTAGAGGATTTTAATGTTTTTGCACGGGGTAATTTAAATTTAATTGGGTTTTAATAATGGTCTATTTATGTATGTTGTGATTTTAAATTTTCCTGTGCGCCGCCCTATGAAAAAAGTTTTATTGGGTTTTATAATTTTTTTACAAATAAGGTAAAGGGTAAGTTACAATACAATACAATACAATACAATAGCAGAGTTGGAAGGGACCTTGTAGGTCTTCTAGTCCAACCCCCTGCGTGGGCAGGAACCTTATACCATTTCAGACAAATGGCTATCCAACATCTTTTTAAAGACTTCCAGGGTTGGGGCATTCACAACTTCTGGAGGCAAGCTGTTCCAGAGGTTAATTGTTCTTACTGTCAGGAAATTTCTCCTTAGTTCTAAGTTGCTTCTCTCCTTGATTAGTTTCCACCCGTTGCTTCTTGTCCTGCCCCCAGGTGCCTTGGAGAATAGTTTGATTCCCTCTTCTTTGTGGCACCCTCTGAGATATCGGAATACTGCTATCATGTCTCCCCTGGTCCTTCTCTTCATCAAACTAGACATACCCAGCTCCTGCAGCCGTTCTTCATATGTCTTAGTCTCCAGTCCCCTAATCATCTTGGTTGCCCTTCTCTGCACTCTTTCCAGAGTCTCCACGTCTTTTCTACATCGTGGCGACGAAGTTGAGTAAAGACATTTTGAGAACTTTTTCGTCGAGGTCGTTGACTCCCTCCGAGTCTTCATACATAAAATAGATGTTTCATTTAACATACATTTGTACCACAAAGTGGAAAGAAATGCAAATATATCAATATAATAGAAGAAAAAACTATGCTAGCAAACGTGTTTAAACATCCAAACAAAATTATAATATAATAAAATAAAGTCATTTTTGAGATCTAAGTCTTTTGGCAATTGTATCTTCTATTTATGTATGTTGTGATTTTTAATTTTCCTGTGCGCCGCCCTGGGTCCTTTTGTAGGAGAAGGGCGGGGTATAAATTTAATAAAATAAAATAAATAAATATTTGAGGGGCTGCCACAAAGAAGAAGGGGTCAAAATGTATTCTCCAAAGGACCAGAGAGGGCAGGACAAGAAACAAGGGGTGGAAACTAATCAAGGAGAGAAGCAACCTGGAACTAAGGAGAAACTTCCTGACAGTGAGAACAATTAACCTCTGGAACAGCTTGCCTCCAGAAGTTGTGAATGCCCCAACCCTGGAAGTCTTTAAGAAGATGTTAGATAGCCATTTGTCTGAAATGGTATAAGGTTCCTGCCCACGCAGGTGGTTGGACTAGAAGACCTACAAGGTCCCTTCCAACTCTGCTATTGTATTGTATTGTATTGTATTATTCTTAGCCAGGCTTCCCCGAGAGCAGGAAGCCAACTCCTGGTCCCGACAAAAAAACCCTTTTATGAATTTCTTGGGAATTCCGCTCCTTCCCATCCAGCAAAGTCTTTCGAGGGAGGATTTACGCTCACAGACCTTATCTGGCTTGGAGAGCTGCCAGGCCGAGATGTGCAAAACGTGGCCAGGAGCTTCGGAGAATCACGAACCAATGAAGCGAACGAATGGTCTCCTGCAAACTGCACTTCCCCGGCCGTTCCCTCTTTTATTCCCAGTCATGGCCTTCAGAAGTTATGGGTGCAGGAAGGGAGGGAGGGAGGTGAGGAAAAGGGAAGAAAGGAGCAAGTGAGGAAGAAGGGAGAAGGAAGGAGGGAGGAAGGAAGGAAGGAAGGAAGGAAGGAAAGAGAAAGAGAAAGAGAGAGAAATGAGGACGGGTGGGAGGAAGGAAGGAGTGGAAAATGAATGTAAAGAGCAAAAGAGGGAGGGAAGGAGGGAGGGAGAGGATGGGAGGAAGAAGGGAGGGAAGGAGGAGAGGAAAAGGAATGAACGGAGCAAGGGAGGGGGAGAGGGAGGAGTAAGGAAAAGGAAGGAAGGAAGGAAGGAAGGAAGGGAAGGAAGGAAGGAAGGAAAAAATGAGGGAGGGCAGGAAGGAGTGGAAAAGGAATGAAAGAAACAAGAGAGGAAGAAAGAAAGGAGAGAGGGAGAGAGAAGTGGAAAAGGAATAAAAGGACCAAGAGAGGGAGGAAAGAAGGAAAGAAGGGAGGGAGGGAGCGAGCGAGGAAGGAAATTAGAAGGAAGAAAGGAAATGGGAAGAAGGAAGGAAGGAAGGAAGGAAAGAAAGAAAGAAAGAAAGAAAGAAAGAAAGAAAGAAAGAATTGGGAAGAAGGAAGGAAGGAAAGAGAAAGAAAGAAAGAAAGAAGGGAGAAGGAAGGAATTGGGAAGGAAGGAAGGAAGGAAAAAAGGGAGAAGGAAAGAATTGGGAAGAAGAAAGGAAGGAAGGAAGGAAGGAAGGAAGGAAGGAAGGAAGGAAGGAAGGAAGGAAAAAGGGGAGAAGGAAGGAATTGGGAAGAAGGAAGGAAGGAGTTAGTTTCCAATTTCCTTTGCACCAAATATAACCCCAATTAACCAAATGATCTCCTATGGCAAATTTCTGCCCAGAATCCTGATTCCCCTCCTCTGCCTGTCTGCCCTCCTGCTCTTCCCTCATTCCCCGCAGACTGTTTTGCCAACAACCCCCCCCCCCTCGGCTCATGCTCTGCCTCATCCTGGCACTGCCTGCTGCTTCTCCCTTCCTCCCTTCCCTCCCCCGCAACCCAATCGGCGCCGAGCCTTCCCCAAAATGTCACCGGGGCTGTGTGTGCAAAGCAACAAGAGAAAATCAGGCCTACAAGAACATTCCCAAGCCCCAGCAGAACCCCATGGAAACACCGGGAATGAACCCAACCGGGAATGCCCAATTTTTATTCCCGAGGGTTTTTTTGTTGCAGCCTGGGTGGGGGTGGGGGGGCTATGGTGGGGGGGAGTTGAGTTTGTTTCAACCCAGCCAGTGAAATCCGAATGATGGCCAACCGTTCTCTGGGCATCGCCTCCTTAGGACAGAGGTCTCATTCTTGCGGCCCGCGAGCCAATTGTGGCCCACAGGACGGTATCTTGTGGCCCCCACCTGATAGGAACGCATATCATATATTATAATATTAATATAATATATAATATACAATACAATAGAATACAATACAATAGCAGAGTTGGAAGGGACCTTGTAGGTCTTCTAGTCCAACCCCCTGCGTGGGCAGGAACCTTATACCATTTCAGACAAATGGCTATCTAACATCTTCTTAAAGTCTTCCAGGGTTGGGGCATTCACAACTTCTGGAGGCAAGCTGTTCCAGAGGTTAATTGTTCTAACTGTCAGGAAATTTCTCCTCAGTTCTAAGTTGCTTCTCTCCTTGATTAGTTTCCACCCATTGCTTCTTGTCCTGCCCCCAGGTGCCTTGGAGAATAGTTTGACTCCCTCTTCTTTGTGGCAACCTCTGAGATATCGGAACACTGCTATCATGTCTCCCCTGGTCCTTCTCTTCATCAAATTAGACATGTCCAGTTCCTGCAACCGTTCTTCATATGTTTTAGCCTCCAGTCCCCTAATCATCTTGGTTGCTCTTCTCTGCACTCTTTCCAGAGTCAAGACACTGGGAATTCTAGTTCTGCCTGAGGTATGAAAGCTGATTGGGCGACTTTGGCCCAATCATCTGAACACTGGGAGTTCTAGTCCTGCCTTAGGTATTAAAGCCAGACAGACTAACATATGTTTTAATACAATACAATAGCAGAGTTGGAAGGGACCTTGTAGGTCTTCTAGTCCAACCCCCTGCGTGGGCTGGAACCTTATACCATTTCAGACAAATGGCTATCTAACATCTTTTTAAAGACTTCCAGGGTTGGGGCATTCACAACTTCTGGAGGCATAATAATATATTATTATTTTTAATATTTTTTTATTTATTCTTATAAAAATAAAATCATACAAACATAATTTTAAACATGTTGCCGTCACAGCGCGAGAAAGCGATAACATTTAAATAACCAAACTTAACATTACCGTCCTAATAGTAGGCCTAATATTTAACCCCAACATTTACACTACATACAGCCCATCTAGTTAACCTACCTACTTCGTCAATTCTTATTCGTCCTTTAATTTCTGATTGATATTATTTACCAAGATCCGATTTAAACATATATTATTGCTTCAAGTTGTTATTATTCGGTCGTTCCCGTATCCAGTTATACCACCTCTTCCACGAGTGATAGAATTCTGAGTCCTTTTTTCCTTTAATTAATTTTGTTAATCTATAATATATTATTAATATGCAGCCCAGACTCTGCCTCCAGCGGCCCCCAGGTAAATTGAGTTTGAGACCCCTGACTTAGACGGGCACAAAGATGCCTCCAATTGGGGGGAGTGTGGAGGGGTCCTTGCATTGCCTGTTTCCCTAAAGGCTGGCAGCTGAGGGGTCAAGTGGGTGGGTTGGCTGGCAGCTGAGGAAAAGAGGGGAGGGCTTTCCTCCCTCCCCCCTCCCCATTGTCTGGGTTGCTTGGCAACTGCGTTCCCATGGAGATCTTTGTACACTCAATACCTGGGGACCCAAAGGGACAAGGCAGCTGCTGGGCCTTTGGAAAGGCAGGAGGGGTGTTGGGCTGGAAACAGGTGAGACTCAGCAGTGGGATGGGCGCAGGGAGGTGGGTGGAAAGGAAAGGGGGAGCAGAGACCCTCCCTCTAGCCCAGGTAGGACACCTGGAGCCTTCCCAAATGTCGGGGGACTGGGGTGCCCAGCATTCCCCAGCCTTTGGGGCTGTATTTCGTGATCCAAGCTGTCTTGTCTCAGCTGTTCCTTTTTTTTTTCCACCTGGAATCTCTTTTGGATCATCTTTTTCCCCCCAGATTAATGGTGAAAACAAATTCCGAATGGCAAAATATCCTACTTGATAAATAAGGGAGGTCTTGTTTGGCCTGGGCTATAGAGAGTTTTCCTTCCTTCCTTCCTTCCTTCCTTCCTTCCTTCCTTCCTTCCTTCCATCCTCCCTCCCTCCCTTCCTTATTTCCTTCCTTCTCTCTCTCTTTCTTCTTTCTTTCTTACTTTCTTTTCTTTCTTCCCCTCTCCTCCTTCCTTTGCTCCATTCTCTCACCTTTCCTTGCTTCCTGTTCTCCTTTCCTTCCTCCCTCCCTCCTTTTATCCTTTCTTCCTTCTTCCTTTTCTTCCTTTTCCTCCCTTTCTTCCACCTGCCCTCCCTCTCTTTTCCTTTTTCCCCTTCCTTTCCCCTCCTTTTAACCTTTCTTCGTTTCTTTTACTTTCTTCTTTCTTCTTCCCTCCCTCCCTTTTTATCCTCCCTCCTTTTCTCCGTTCTCCCTCCTTCCCTTTTTATACCTTCCTTCCTTCTTTCTTTTTCCTCCTTCCTTCGCTCCCTCCCTTTATCCTCCCTCCCTCTCTCCATTTCTTTCGTTCTTTCTGTCTTTCTCTTTTCTTTCTTTCTTCTCCATCTTGATAAAATGAGAAGAACGGTTGCAGGAGTTGGGTATGTCTAGTTTGATGAAGAGAAGGACCAGGGGAGACATGATAGCAGTGTTCCGATATCTCAGAAGGTGCCACAAAGAAGAGGGAGTCAAACTATTCTCCAAGGCACCTGGGGGCAGGACAAGAAGCAATGGGTGGAAACTAATCAAGGAGAGAAGCAACTTAGAACTAAGGAGAAATTTCCTGACAGTTAGAACAATTAACCTCTGGAACAGCTTGCCTCCAGAAGTTGTGATTGCCCCAACCCTGGAAGTCTTTAAGAAGATGTTAGATAGCCATTTGTCTGAAATGGTATAAGGTTCCTGCCCACGCAGGGGGTTGGACTAGAAGACCTACAAGGTCCCTTCCAACTCTGCTATTGTATTGTATTGTAAAATTGGCACAGGCATTGCATTTTATCTGGTTACTGAGTCTGGGGGGTTTTTTGGGTGGGGGAGTGAAGGACCCATATGTAAACTATCACCTAATCCAGGGGTCTGCAAAGTTGGCTCTTTTAAGACTGGAGGACTTCAACTCCCAGAATTCCCCAGCCAGCCTAACTGGCTGGGGAATTCTGGGAGTTGAAGTCCACCAGTCTTAAAAGAGCCAACTTTGCAGACCCCTGACCTAATCAAAACTTCTGACTCATCCGCCAAGCGAAGGCTAAAATTATCTCTACCTGCCAAGATTAATATTAATCAAGATTAATGTTCTGCATGAGTTTTACATCTTTTACTCACCTGCTTAAGCATGCTGGGTGGACCGAGTCATAAACTGAATTACGCTTTTTGGGGGGGACTGTAAGAACAGCACAATCTAGAACAGCCTAAACTTCTGAGATCTAGTAAAACTTATTCATTGAGCAATTCTAAAAATGCCAATTGGGTTCAAAACATAAATCCGATGAATCCGGCTATAAAATGGCAGTTTTCCCAATTCCTTTGGGCATACTGGAGGAAACTTAGCTTATATATATACATACATTCATACACACACGCACACACGTTGAGGGCCGGAAGCATTTAAAAGTATAAATGCTTGTTAAGACTTCCGTTTTCTATTTTTTTCTTAATTTGTTCTTCCCAAAGGATTTAAATTTTTAAAAGGCAAATTTTGTGATTGGTTGGTTGGTTGGTTGATTGGTAAAGCAGTTGTTGAATGGATGGAGAGACAGACAGACAGACAGACAGACAGACAGACAGACAGACAGACAAATAGATAGAAAGATATGGTTGGTTATTTGGGTAGATAAATGGATGGATAGATGGATGGATAGAAATATATGGTTGTTTATTTATTAGATAGATAGATAGATAGATAGATAGATAGAAAGATAGATAGATAGATGAGATAGATAGATATAGACAGGCAGACAAATAGATAGAAAGATATGGTTGGTTATTTGGGTGGGTGGATGGGTGGGTGGGTGGGTGGATGGATAGAAATATATGGTTGTTTGTTTATCTAATGGATGGATGGTTGAATGGAAGGACAGACAGACAGGGTGAGGGAGGGAGGGGGGATGGAGGGAGGGGGATAGACAGACAGACAGACAAATAGAAAGATATAGTTGGTTATTTATCTAATGGCTGGATGCCTGGACGGACAGACAGATAGACAAGGGAGGGGAAGGGATAGATAGATAGATAGATAGATAGATAGATAGATAGATAGATAGATAGATAGATAGATAGATAGATAGATAGATAGATAGATAGATAGATAGATAGATAGATAGATAGATAGATAGATAGGAGAGACAATAGAATATGATAGATAGATAGATAGATAGATAGATAGATAGATAGATAGATAGATAGATAGATAGATAGATAGATAGATAGATAGATAGATAGAGAGACAGATAGATAGATAGATAGATAGATAGATAGATAGATAGATAGATAGATAGATAGATAGTAGATAGGTAGGTAGGTAGGTAGGTAGGTAGGTAGGTAGGTAGGTAAATATATAGATAGGTAGGTAGGTAGGTAGGTAGGTAGGTAGGTAGATAGATAGATAGATAGATAGATAGATAGATAGATAGATAGATAGATAGATAGATAGATAGATAGATAGATAGATAGATAGATAGATAGATAGATAGATAGATAGATAGGAGAGACAATAGAATATGATAGATAGATAGATAGATAGATAGATAGATAGATAGATAGGTAGGTAGGTAGGTAGGTAGGTAGGTAGGTAGGTAGGTAGGTAGGTAGGTAGGTAGGTAGGTAGGTAGGTAGGTAGATAGATAGATAGATAGATAGATAGATAGATAGATAGATAGATAGATAGATAGATAGATAGATAGATAGATAGATAGATAGATAGATAGATAGATAGATAGATAGGAGAGACAATAGAATATGATAGATAGATAGATAGATAGATAGATAGATAGATAGGTAGGTAGGTAGGTAGGTAGGTAGGTAGGTAGGTAGGTAGGTAGGTAGGTAGGTAGATAGATAGATAGATAGATAGATAGATAGACTATAGATAGATAGATAGATAGATAGATAGATAGATAGATAGATAGATAGATAGATAGATAGATAGATAGATAGATAGATAGGAGAGACAATAGAATATGATAGATAGATAGATAGATAGATAGATAGGTAGGTAGGTAGGTAGGTAGGTAGGTAGGTAGGTAAATAGATAGATAGGTAGGTAGGTAGGTAGGTAGGTAGGTAGGTAGGTAGGTAGGTAGGTAGATAGATAGATAGATAGATAGATAGATAGATAGATAGATAGATAGATAGATAGATAGATAGATAGATAGATAGATAGATAGATAGATAGATAGATAGATAGATAGGAGAGACAATAGAATATGATAGATAGATAGATAGATAGATAGATAGGTAGTAGGTAGGTAGGTAGGTAGGTAGGTAGGTAGGTAGGTAGGTAAATAGATAGATAGGTAGGTAGGTAGGTAGGTAGGTAGGTAGGTAGGTAGGTAGGTAGTAGATAGATAGATAGATAGATAGATAGATAGATAGATAGATAGATAGATAGATAGATAGATAGATAGATAGATAGATAGATAGATAGATAGATAGATAGATAGGAGAGACAATAGAATATGATAGATAGATAGATAGATAGATAGATAGGTAGGTAGGTAGGTAGGTAGGTAGGTAGGTAGGTAGGTAGGTAGGTAGGTAGATAGATAGATAGATAGATAGATAGATAGATAGATAGATAGATAGATAGATAGATAGATAGATAGATAGATAGATAGATAGATAGATAGATAGGAGAGACAATAGAATATGATAGATAGATAGATAGGTAGGTAGGTAGGTAGGTAGGTAGGTAGGTAGGTAGGTAGGTAGGTAGGTAAATAGATAGATAGGTAGGTAGGTAGGTAGGTAGGTAGGTAGGTAGGTAGGTAGGTAGGTAGATAGATAGATAGATAGATAGATAGATAGATAGATAGATAGATAGATAGATAGATAGATAGATAGATAGATAGATAGATAGGAGAGACAATAGAATATGATAGATAGATAGATAGATAGATAGATAGATAGATAGGTAGGTAGGTAGGTAGGTAGGTAGGTAGGTAGGTAGGTAGGTAGGTAAATAGATAGATAGGTAGGTAGGTAGGTAGGTAGGAGGTAGGTAGGTAGGTAGGTAGGTAGGTAGATAGATAGATAGATAGATAGATAGGTAGGTAGGTAGGTAGGTAGGTAGGTAGGTAGGTAGGTAGGTTAGGTAGGTAGGTAGGTAGGTAGGTAGGTAGGTAGGTAGGTAGGTAGGTAGGTAGGTAGATAGATAGATAGATAGATAGATAGATAGATAGATAGATAGATAGATAGATAGATAGATAGATAGATAGATAGATAGATAGGAGAGACAATAGAATATGATAGATAGATAGATAGGTAGGTAGGTAGGTAGGTAGGTAGGTAGGTAGGTAGGTAAATAGATAGATAGGTAGGTAGGTAGGTAGGTAGGTAGGTAGGTAGGTAGGTAGGTAGGTAGGTAGATAGATAGATAGATAGATAGATAGATAGATAGATAGATAGATAGATAGATAGATAGATAGATAGATAGATAGATAGATAGGAGAGACAATAGAATATGATAGATAGATAGATAGATAGATAGATAGATAGATAGATAGATAGATAGGTAGGTAGGTAGGTAGGTAGGTAGGTAGGTAGGTAGGTAGGTAGGTAGGTAGGTAGGTAGATAGATAGATAGATAGATAGATAGA